>JZLH01S0041456.1:13277-41777 GCA_001188425.1 Eucidaris tribuloides
GGGGGGGGGGGGGGGGGTTTTGGTATTGATCAAACTTGAGCTCCCTCAGATTTCGAAGGCCATGATGGTTAAAAAAAAATACGAAACGTCCGGAATATCGACGGTCACCACGTCCGACTTCAGTCCAGATACAGGTGTACATGTAACTACACGTGATTTCGAGCAGCTGCCGCAGCGCGTGCGCAGCTTCGCGGATACAAGTGATTGCGTGGCGTGCGCTTCGTAGTGCAAGCTGCATAGTATACCGGTACGACCACGGGGCGGGTTCGGGTATATCGTTCAATCAGTGATCCAAATGTGTGTGCGCTCTGATCTATAGAAGCTTAATGTTGATGGCGCACGCAGCTGAGCTGAGATCAGTGCGCGTCATTGCGCAGTGTCACAGCACAATAACAGCAGATTAAGACACACACCATGCAGCTCGCGTGAAATTCCGAAGAAATGCGTATTTATTGAGAAAAATCGTACTGATCTATCTTATGGAAAAATCGATCAGCGAAATAGCATATAAAATCGTACTACGTTTGGCGGCCTCTGGAAGAATCAGGGGGCAGTCCCAAATGGTTTGATTACAGTGTGAGATTGATGGAGCATGACATTTACCAACAAGCCCAGCACGTTTGACAGTATTGTAACACTATAATGGAGAAACCCACCGTTCTACTCTACTAATACGTAATGCCAAGGTTGACATACACACGACATAGACATAATGGCAATCAATAACGGTCAGCATGACACTATACACGAAATAACAACAGTTGCTTGATGATCACAGCCACCCGTAAGTGACCTTCTATTTATTGCCCAAATGATATAAAGGGAAGCAATAATCAAAGCAGCAGTAGACATTCACAGAACTCAATTCTGTATTTCAAACAATATCTCAGTTGAAATGGTGCAACGAACTCATTCTTGAAATCAGTGAAAATTTGGAGAGTATGTATGGGTGAGGGCAAAGAATGCAATGGGTAGGATGAAAAGGGCAGAATGAACTGAGTAGAATAGTAAAATAGTAACAAAAAGAGGTGGAGAGTCCAAGATAAGGTAAAGAAAAATGGAAGAGAATGGGGAAGGGGAAGGAGGTAGGTAGAACTTGGTGGGAAAAAGAGGAAAGGAGAAAAGGAGAAATGTGGGGGAATATTGGGAAGTGGGCACAGAAGGGAGGGCAGACGGTGGGGACCAGAAGAGGAAAAGAAGGGAGGGAAGAAACGGGAGGAAAGAAGGGAGGGAAGAAGGGTGAAGAATGATGAGGTAAAGGAGGGCAGGAGGAGGGCAGGAAGGTGGCAGAAGGAGGAAAAGGGACGGGGAAGCAGGGAGAAACAGAAGGGGGACAGAAGGGAGGAAGAAAGTGAAGGAAGGATGGAAGTAGAAGGGAGGGGAGTTAAGGGAGGGGAACTAGGAGGGGAACAGGGAGGGAGTAAGGAGGGAACCAAGGAGGGGAAACAATGGAGGGCAGAGGTGGGGAAAGGGAGGGGAAAAAAGGAGGGCAAAAAAAGGGGGGTTGTGCGCCGAAAATTTCGCAGAAATTTTTTTCTGCCAAATCGTTAGGGGGGGGGGGACATTGATATTGTCCCCCACCTTCCGATTCATAGGGGGACATGTCCCCTGTCCCCCTGGATTTGCAACCCCTGGGCAGAAGGAGGAAAAAAGGTGAGGGAAGAAGGGAAGGCAATAAGGGTGGAAGAAAGGTGGAAAGAAGGAAAAGGGGAAGAAGGAACTTCGAAACTTGCACGTTCCTCGTCTTCTGTCTGCATCTGCGAGTGAAATGCACAATTCATATTCATTTCATCTTCTCTCAAGGATTGTCTGACTGGGCTTCAACAAGTGATTCATTATGGCACCACCGTGGCCGCCTGCACGTCCTCGTTCTTCTTCTTGATTCATCATCTTCTGAGGTAAGGAGTCCTTCCGCTCTTCTGCTCAAGGAGTCGAGCAAGTCGGTGAAGTGTTACGAGATCAGTTCACAGTTGCTGGTCAAACTGCAATCAAAAGAAATCGATAGAATTGAAAAATAATTATTCAAATCTATCCATTTCACATCAATTTCCAAAACAGAAGTGTACTTTAGAAGTTGATCAACTGACACTTAAACACAAAACATCCTAACTCACATACATGCTTTCAATATAAGATATTTTGTGAAAATGCTTAGATACAGGCTGCCAGTTGTTAAAAAAGTGCATGTTAACTAATATCCTCACAATCTACACAATACAGCATATTCATCTGCTTATGGATAAAACAAATAAATTTGTTTCAACTCTTAAGGTGTAACAATATCTAATTTTGTTTCATATGCTTTAATTGCCCAGTCCTCATCTTCCCATAAATTAGTCTACCCACTAACCCTTCCCCAAACCAATGTTCAATTGCCCATGTTCACTACAAAATAAAAGCAGTTATCCGTACAGTGCACACATAAAATGTCCGTAACAATTCACTAAAACCGCACAAGATATGGACACACAAACAAAAACATTAAATATGTAGACATGACCATGGTGAAGATTAGTTAAAATGTTATGATACTTTGCAGCCAACGACAGATACATCAAGATCGTTAAACGTGATTATAACTGAAAATCATCTGTTTCAAACTTACATTACTTTTATGCTATTCACAAGTTTCACCATAATCAATGTTCAAATGAAAAAACAAAAAATAAGCTAAATCACCTTGCTGAACAGCCTTTCAATAAGGTCAAACAGCATAAGTTATATTTACAATATTAGTAACATAACTGTAAATAAATATAACTATTTACACAATGAAATGTACAAACAATACCCTGGCAGTTATAACAAAATTTGAGTGTTGCACTACTAGTCGTAAAAAGTCAGAGAATCCGCGACTGCCTGCACGGAGTCGCGACGCACTCCGACTATCGAACGCATAGCGCAATTCTAATCACATGTTAATTTGTATAAAAACTGATCAAAAAGCTTAAAAATGTGAAGAGAACTACAGTAACCTGAATATTTATCTACCAATTTTGTGGCAGAAGTGATATCCCCTTCTTTTTCGAATCGCAAATCAAAAGAACTGCCAAAATGTCGCCCCAAAAGTAACTTGGATCAGCTTGTCGAATGACAATCATACTCTCAGGTGCGTATACGTCACCACTGCGGACTCTACTGCGACACACATGCCCCACACCAACCAACTTGAACACTATAATAGCTCGAGCTAATAGTCGTATCGCGGACTATTGGGGGGCGACTAGTCGACTCTCTAAAATACGAATCGTGCAACACTACAAAAATAATATAAGGTGAACGAAAGAAATTTAAATCAAAAAAAAATACAGAACAAGTGTGCACCTTAAATCAAACTGATTTATAATGACAGTGACAAATTAAAATATATTGATCATGCACCATCAGAATAATCTGCCAACTCGTGTACAATTTTTCACCAACCCATCCAAATAGTAAAATTACCTGACATAATATAAGAAATTGATACCCACATCAGTGTTGATGCAAGCCCTCCACATACATTACCGCCAACACATGAAAACCAGACACAATAAATCCACAATTGTGAACATCCTTGAGTCCTTGGAGATTCTAGGAAGTCACAACTTTCACCCAAAACTATGACCCTAAACAGACAATTGGGAGGTTTTTACCCTCGTCTCACCGCGAGTTTAAAATCATGGGCAAATGGCAATCAGTCGCACCCTGACACCAACATCTTGATCTTCGGAATCTTAAAGGGACTGTTGAAAAACAGAGCATAAAAATCAGTCAATATGTCATAGTGGGCAGCCCCAACATCAAACTTATGGTTCAGATTATTAGAAGGTTTGTTTAAAAAAATGTGTTCCAAGTGCAGTCTAGCTGAATAATCATTGAATTGTACAACAGTCAATGTCCTGAAACTCCGATTGGTTTAAGAAAGGCTTAAAAGTGAAGGTTAAAAGTGAGCTCAACACAACAGCCACTTAAATATAATTTTTTTTGAAAATACTGAAGTTTACATTATATCTATGATATGGACTATTGCCAAAGACAATAAACCGTAACAAATTTAATCTAATCATCAAACAGCAGTGAACGGTAAAAGCAGTTCTACCTGGTCTAGGTTTTTTTTTAAATCATTGTACAATCCTTTTAGAATGCTTCAATGCATGTTTTTTATGAGCATTTTTAACGCAACATCAATATACTAGATAACATGTAGGCCATGCATCTCACATTTTACAAACTGGAAAACATTTGACCATACAAATGCCTTTCGCGGTACATATTTTGGTTTGGTTTGTCAAAATTTGGTAACTCACTGCATCATTTCAAACTCTCTATAGTTACAATAGAACTTAAAGGAGACATGCATTTTTTTTTTCTCCTGAATACCACAGAAACCATAGTATCAAGTTGGACCTAAAAATATTTTTCACAATTGCCACATGTCCAAATAACAATCCGTCTATGGGATCTAAGGTTATACATGTGTCAAAATATGTTTTCATTCATTCTGTTTCATTTTAATGTTAAACCATCAAGCATGCAAAACTTGGAAACATGCGAAAAAAGTATTTAAGCAATTTGCATTCTGCAAGCTTCACAAATTGTCTACAATAAACATTAATTACGCATGACAAGAATAGAATGGAAGAGAGGGTGGAATTAGACGACAGCTTCAAATCTGTGCACAGCAGTGGGAACGAATATTACACACTTGATATCAAACAAAGACGCGCAATGTGGAAAAAACGCAGGGATCACGTAATGCAAGGCATGAGTGTTACTTACAGAGCAGCACGTGTGGAAGTGATCGGTGTGTGTCTATAATATACCCCTATATTTTTTCTTTTCTGAAAAGACCGATCCCACCTGTGTAATGTACAATGGCAGATGCCCCGAACGATCTTATACGCTTGATACTAGGGATTCGCATTTCACTATCATCATATTGCCATGTGCAACCCATATGATTACACACGCCTATGACTATAGATTATTCTGCTATGAGTGGTTATGGTATGCTCCACAAAATAATGAAATAGCATGAAGTGCTAAAGCGTCAACATTGCATAACTTAATTTCTTTCCTTTCATTGTAGGCCAAAGATTGTAAAATACAATTGATGCATATCGCATTATTAAAGACGCTATATAACACTGTAGAAGACACGTTTAAAAAATTGGTCGAACTTTGCTATCTGACATATCTGACAGTGTTTGAATGGACAAATAAACACCCTTGAACACAAAAGTTTGGGCAGTTATGCTGTCACTAGTACAATATATGTTGCAGATACAAATTGGCACATTAATTTCATATCAGCCAATAGGAAATAATCTGCAACACAGCAACTATGGGGGAAAGCTGAAATGGTCTCTTAATGATTTTTACTTTTTTTAAGCACTTAATGATCGTTTTAGACTGCAATTTTTTCAGGGCTTCATTTTTAGACGTTCAGAGACACTGTAGCATGGGGAATCATGCAGCTCAGATTTTTAAATTGGAAACATTGTTATACAATGCCTTTATGCGATATTGCATTTTATAATCATATAATTATATAATGCCCCCAAAGAAAACAATACATACACATAGGTCTACAATTGTGAGAAAAGGATAACATAAGTATTCATAGGTGTATGTTTTGTTCTGCATGAATGGCTACATATAACTGAAACATTGAAATGTAATAATGAACTAATTTGGTCCAGTGAAATAAGATCCCATGATATTCAATTTCTATGCAATTTTTGAAATTCAATTATTATGAATGCTACAACCTCACCCCCCCCCCCAAAAAAAAAAAAAAAATAAATCGTGGCTGTAGTGCCTGTTAGTCATTAGTGCTCAATTAGCAAGGTATTAATGTTTCTCATAAACTGACATTAACACATCAAAGTTCACTGACAGTCATTCGCATTCGTGACACGGGTCTTTCACATTCGTGCGAGATGAACTCATCCATAAATGATTGACGAATGATTCAATGACAAGTCGTGACAAATTTGACTCGACGACGGATAGTGTATCATTGTGAGTTGGTGACAGTGAGTGCGCGTGCCTCAAAGAAATGCAATGATCGTTAATCACACACCAAAAAAAAAAAAGTACTGTAATGAGTACAAGCCATACATCAATTCCCAAACGTACTTACGAGCCACATAAGCTGGCTCATTCTTATGTAACGACCCATACATACATGCCAAAGGGCTGTAGGGCTTTTCGTATGTGAGTCTATATGTTAAAACGCCGTCTAACACAGACCACTCATTGGAGATGAAGTCCTTTCTGGAATAGGTGGTCAAGCGAACATGTACCTGTATAGCAAGTTTGGTGCAATTTTTTCTTTTCATTTGTAACCATTTCTTTCTACAGAACACGTTTGTTACAGCAAGGTGATTCTATGCTCCCCAAAGGAGTAGATAGCAATTTCAGTGCTGGATTGACCTACATGTATGTACAAAAAAAAATAATTTTTGAATTGAGCTGAACGCACATAACACAGAAAAGTGAGAGAAGAAGACCCAAGAAGAAGAAGAAGAAGAAGAAGAAGAAGAAGAAGAAAAGAAGAAAAGAAGAGAAGAAGACAGAAGAGAAGAGAAGAAGAAGAAGAAGAAGAAGAAGAAGAAGAAGAAGAGAAGAAAAGAAAGGAGAAATGAAGAAGAAAAGAAGAAAAGAAAGAATAAAGAAGAAAAGGAGAAACTCTCTCTCTCTCTCTCTCTCTCTCTCTCTCTCTCTCTCTCTCTCTCTCTCTTCTTCTTCTTCTTCTGCTCCTCCTACTCCTCCTCCTCCTCCTCCTCCTCCTCCTCCCCCTCCTCTTCCCCCTCCTCTTTAGATATTATGTTTTTGTACATACATGTAGGTCAATCCAGCACTGAAATTGCTATCTACTCCTTGGGGAGCATAGAATCCACCTTGCTGTAACAAACTCATTCTGTAGAAAGAAAAGGTTACAAAATGAAAAGAAAAAATTGCACCAAACTTGTATACAGGTACATGTTCGCTTGACTACCTATCCAGAAAGGACTTCATCTCCAATGAGTGGTCTGTGTAGACGGGTTTTAACATATAGACTCACATACGAAAAGCCTACACCCTTTGCATGTATGGTATGGGTCGTTACATTAAGAATGAGCCAGCTTATGTGCTCGTACAGTACGTTTTGGGAATTGATGTATGGCTTTGTACTCTTACAGTACTTTTTTTTTTTGGTGTGTGATTAACGAGTCCATTGCATTTCTTTGAGGCACGCGCACTCACTGTCACCACTCACAATGATAACCTATCCGTCGTCGAGTCAAATTTGTCACGACTTGTCATTGAATCATTCGTCAATCATTTATGGATGAGTTCATCTCGCACGAATGTGAAAGACCCGTGTCACGAATGCGAATGACTGTCAGTGAACTTTGATGTGTTAATGTCAGTTTATGAGAAACATTAATACCTTGCTAATTGAGCACTAATGACTAACAGGCACTACAGCCAGGATTTATTTTTTTTTTTTTGGGGGGGGGGGTTGAGGTGTAGCATTCATAATATTGAATTTCAAAAATTGCATAGAAATTGAATATCATGGGATCTTATTTCACTGGACCAAATAGTTTTATTACATTTCAATGTTTCAAGGTTATATGTAGCCATTCATGCAGAACAAAACATACACCTATGAATACTTTATGTATATCCTTTTCTCACAATTTGTAGACCTATGTGTATGTATTGTTTTCTTTTGGGGGGCATTATATAATTATATGATTATAAAATGCATATCGCATAAAGGCATTGTATAACAATGTTTCCAATTTAAAAATCTGAGCTGCATGATTCCCCATGCTACCAGTGTCTCTGACACGGTCTAAAAATGAAGCCCTGAAAAAATTGCAGTCTAAAACGATCATTAAGTGCTTTAAAAAAGTAAAATCATTAAGAGACCATTCCAGCTTTCCCCATAGACTGCTGTGTTGCAGAATTTCCTATTGGCTGATATGAAATTAATGCGCCAATTTGTATCTGCACATATTGTACTAGTGACAGCATAACTGCCCAAACTTTTGTGTTCAAGGGTGTTTATTTGTCCATTCAAACACTGTCAGATATGTCAGATAGCAAAGTTCGACAATTTTAAACGTGTCTTCTACAGTGTTATATAGCGTCTTTAATAATGCGATATGCATCAATTGTATTTTACAATCTTTGGCCTACAATGAAAGAGAAAGAAATTAAGTTATGACAAATGTTGAGGCTTTAGCACCTTCATGCATATTTCATATATTTTGTGAGCATACCATACCACTCATAGCAGAAGTACACTCATAGTCATAGGCGTGTGTAATCATATGGGTTGCACATGGCAATATGATGATAGTGAAATGCGAATCCCTAGTATCAAGCGTATAAGAATCGTTCGGGGCATCTGCCATTGTACATTACACAGGTGGGGGATACGGTTTCAGAAAAGAAAAAATATAGGGGTATATTAATAGACACACACCGATCACTTCCACACGTGCTGCCTTGTACAGTAACACATCATGCCTTGCATTATCGTTGATCCCTGCTGTTTTTCCACATGGCGTTCTTTGTTTGATATCAGTGTGTAATATTCGTTCCCACTGCTGTGCACAGATTTGAAGCTGTCGTTCTAATTACCCTCTGCTTCCATTCTATTCTTGTCTGCGTAAATGTTATTTTAGACAATTTGTGAAGCTTGCAGATATGCAAAATTTTGCTTAATACTTTTATTTCATGTTCCAAAGTTTTGCATGCTTGATGGTTTACATTAAAATGAAACAGAAATGAATGAAAACATATTTTTGACACAATGTATAACTCTTAGATCCCATAGAGGAATTGTTATTTTGGGACATGTGGACAATTGTGAAAATATTTTTAGGTCCCAACTGATACTATGGTTTCTGTGGTATTCAGGATGAAAAAAAAAATGCATGCTTCCTTTTAAGTTCTATTGTAAATAGAAGAGTTTTGAAATGATGCAGTGAGTTTACCAAATTTGACAAACCAAGACCAAAATATGTACCCGAAAGGCATTGTATGGCAATGTTTCCAGTTTGTAAAATGTGAGATGCATGGCCCTACATGTTATCAGTATATCTGATGTTGCGTAAAATAAATGCTCATAAAAACTGCATTTGAGCATTTCAAAAGGATTGTACAATGATTTAAAAAAAAACCTAGACCAGTAGAACTGCTTTTACCGTTCACTGTAGTTTGATGAATTAGATTAAACTTCTGTTACGGTTTATTGTCTTGGCAATAGTCATTCATAGATATAATTGATAAACTTCAGTATTTTCAAAAAAAATTATATTTAAGTGGCTGTTGATGTTGATGCTCCACTTTTTAACCTCCACTTTTTAACCTTTTTAACCACAGTTCAGACATGACTGTTGTACAATTTTCAAAATGATTATTCAGCTCAGACAGCAAACTTGTAAACACATTTTTTTTTAAACCAAACCTCTATAATCTGAACCATAAGTTTGATGTTGGGGCTCCCACTACATGACATATTGACTGATTTTTAGCTCTTTTTTTCACAGTCCCTTTAAAGATTCCGAAATTCAAGATGTTGGTGTCAAGTGGTGCCTGATATTGCCATATGCCCATGATTTTAACTGCGGTGAGAGAGGGTAAAAACCTCAATTGTCTTGAGGGTCATAGTTTTTGGGGTGAACTTGTGACTTCCTAGAATCTCCCAAGGGACTCAAGGATGTTTTCACACATTTGCTGGATTTATTGTGTCTGGTTTTCATGTGTTGCGGTAATGTATGTGGAGCTTGCATCAACACTGATTGTGGGGTATCAATATTCTTTATTTATGTCAGGTAATTTTACTTTTGGTGGTTGTGAAAAATTGTACAGAGTTGGCAGATTATTCTGAATGGTGCAATGATACATCATATATTTTATTTGTCACTGTCATTATAATCAATGGTTTGATTCTAAGGTTGACACTTGTTCTGTATTTTTTTATGATTTAAATTTCGTTCACTTTATATATTTTGTAGTGTTGCACGACTTCAGTATTTTAGAGAGTCGACTAGTCGCCCACCAATAGTCGCGACTACGACTATTAGTCGACTATTAATGTGTTCAAGATTGGTGGTGTGGGGTGCATGGGTGTCGCAGTAGGAGTCGCAGTGAGTGCAACGTATACGGCAACGCATGTATGATTGCTCAATTACAAGCTGATCCAAGTACATTTTGCCGACATTTTGGCAGTTCTGTTTGATTTGCGATCGAAAAGAGATAGGGGATTCACTTCTGCCACAAAATGGTAGATAAATGATTGGTACTGTAGTTCTCTTCAATTTTTAAGTCTTTTGACTCAGTTTTTAATACAAATTAACATGTGATAGAAAGTCGACTATTGCGTTCCGATAGTCGGAGTCGCGACTCCGTGCAGGCAGTCGCGATTTCGACTTTTCACGACTAGTCGTGCAACACTAATATTTTGGTATACTGCAGGTATTGTTTGTAAATTTCATTGTGTAAATAGTTATTATTTATTTACAGTATATGTTACTAATAATTGTAAATATAAACATGCTGTTTGACCTTATTGAAAGCTTATCAACAAGGGTGAATTTAGCTTATTTTTTGTTTTCAATTTGCAACATTGATTATGGTGACAAACTTTAATAGCATAAAAAGTAAATGTAAGTTGAAACAAGTAGTTTTCAGTTATTCACAGTTTAACAGATCTTGTGTAATCTGTCCGTTGGCTGCACAAGTAATACACATTTTCACATCTTCACCATGGGTCCATGTCTACCATATTTAATGTGTTTGTGTGTCCATATTTGTGCGTGTTTAGAAACTGTAGTTACGACATTGTGTGCAACTGTACGGATAACATGCAGTGAACATGGGCAACTTGAAACATTGGTTTGGGGGAAGGGTAGAGTGGTAGACTAAATTATGGGAGAGAGAACTGGAGCAAATTAAGCATGAAACAAAATTAGATATTGTACAGCCTACAGAGTTGGAAACCAAAATTGTTTTTCCATAGCAGAGTGAAATGCTGTTGTGTAGATGTGAGGATATTTTTAACATGCACTTTTTAAAACTGGGCCACCTGTCTCTAAGCAAATTCACAAAAATATCTGTACTTGAAATGCATGTATGTGAAGTAGGACATTATTGTGTTTAAGTGTCAAGTTAGATCAACTTCTAAATGTACACTTCTGTTTTGGAAATATGATGTGAAAGGATAGATTTGAATAATTATTTTTCAATCTATCGATTTCTCTTGATTGCAGTTGACCAAGCAACTGACTGATCTCGTAGACAACTTCACCCTTCTCGACATCCTGAGCAAGGAAGAGCAGGAAGAGCATCCTTACCAGAAGATTGATGAACATCAAGAAGAAGAACGAGGAACGTGCCAGGCGCCACAGGTGATGCCAAAATGAATCACTTGTTGAAGCCAGCATGACAATCCTTGAGAAGAAGAATGAAATGAATATGAATTGTGCATTCACGAGATGCAGAACAGTAGAGAGGAAAACCGTGCAAGTTTCGAAGTACCTTCTTCCCCCTTCCCCCTTCTTTCCCACCCTTCTTCCCCACCCTATTTGCCCTCCTCTTCCCCTCCCTTTTTCCTCCTTCTGCCCAGGGGTTGCAAATCCAGGGGGACAGGGGGACATGTCCCCCATGAATCGTAAGGTGGGGACACAATATCAAATGTCCCCCCCCCCCTACGATTTGGCAGAAAAAAAATTTTCGCGGAAATAATTTTCGGCACAACCCCCCCCTTCTTTTTGCCCCTCCTTTCTTCCCCTCCCTTTTCCCCACCCTCCTGCCCCTCCATTGTTCCCCTCCCTTGTTCCCCTCCCTTACTCCCCTCCCTTGTTCCCCTCCCTTGTTCCCCTCCCTTATTCCCCTCCCTTCTACTCCATCCTTCCTTCCACCCTTCTTCCCTCCCTTCTTCCCCACCCTTCTGTTCCTCCCTTCTTCCCCTCCCTTTTCCCTCCCTTCTGCCCACCCTTCTGCCCCTCCCTCCTGCCCCTCCCTTCTACTCCATCATTCTTCCCACCCTTCTTCCCTCCCTTCTTTCCCTCCCTTCTTTCCCTCCCTTCTTTTCCTCTCTGCGTCCCCACCCTTCTGCCCCTCCCTTCTGTGCACCTTCCCCACCATACTTCCCCCACATTTCTCCCTTTTCCTCCCCTTCCCCTCCCTTTTTCCCCACCCAAGTTCTACCCTACCCTCCTCTCCCCTCCCCATCTCTTTCCCAACTTCTTTCTTTACCTTCATCTTCTGACATCTCCACCCTCTTTTTGTATACCTTTTTCACCTATCCTCCTCCAGTCATCTGCCCTTCTTCCTCCTACCCCACTTCAATCTTCTGCCCTCACCCATACAGTAATCTCCAACATTTTACGATTTCAAGAATGAGTCTTGCACCATTTCAACTTAAATTGTTGAAATACAGTTGATTCTGTGAGATGTCTACTGCTGCTTGATTAATTGCTTCCCTTTTATCATTTGGGCAATAAGTAGAAGTCACTTCACAGTGTGGCTGTATCATCAAACACAAACTGTTGTCTATTCGTGTATGTGTCATGCTGACCAGTTATGATTGCATATGTCTATGTGTGTGTATGTCCAACACTTGGACATTACGTATAGTAGTAGACAGGTGGTGTTTTTCCATGTATAGTGTTACAATACTGTCCAACACGTGTGGGTGTTGTTAAATGTCAGTCCATCAATCTCACACTGTAATCAAACATTTGGGAATTGCCTGATTCTTCCAGAGCTGCCAAGTAGTACGATTTTATTGTATTTCGTATGATTTTTCCATAAGAATACGACAGTACGATTTTTCTCAATAAAATACGATTTTTCGGAATTTCGACTATGTGTGTGTTAATCTGTGTATTGTGTGTGACACTGGCAATGAGTGCATGATCTCAGCTCAATGCGTGCGCCATCAAACCATTAAGCTTCTATAGATCAGAGCGCACACACATTTGGATCACTGATTGAACGATACCTGAACCCGCCGTGGTCGTACCGTATACATGCAGTGCACTAGAGCGCACGCACGCAATCACTGTATACGCAAGTGCGACGCGCTGCAGTGCGACGAAATCACGTGTGTTACATGTACACTGTACTGGAAGTGAAGTCGGACTGTGACTCGATATTCGGACTTTCGTATTTTTTTTAACCATCATGGCTTCGAAATCTGGAGCTCAAGTTTGATCAAACAAACATTTAAAACATGTTTGCGAATTATAATGATGGTCATTTTTCGACCTGACGCTGAGCAAGAAGAACAACTTTACCAGTGCACGCGATGTACAGCACTCAGCATTCAGACTTCTCAACGGGCGACGGGCCACAAGCCACGGGCGGCCACGGGGGAATTCAGGCCGGACATTACCTTACGCAGCGATCGTCAGAAGCTTCAAAAACATGAAGAAATGTGACTCCTTTCACTACTTGTTTGCAACAACGAAGTCATCAATCAATAATAAGAACAAAGGCCTTAAAACTTTAAAGGTATGGCGCTAATGGCGATGATGTATTATGCTGTTGTTAAGCCCAAAAAGTCCTAGTCCCACATACAGTGATTGATGTAGGGTAATGAAATCTCAACATCGACTCAAAGAGTCAACAATAGTTCAGAGCATGTGACTTTATTGCTGAAATTTGCACAACAGTAAACTTACTAGTGTTACTATGTTTGCTAGTCTCGTGGAAACGCGCGTGATGAACGCGTGGCTTAATGTACATGGCAAAAGCAAAAATAGGATTTTTGACGTGAAAATAGGATTTTTGGGAGAAAATAATAGGATTTTCGGTCCAATGAGGTTGGCAGCTCTGTTCTTCAGAAAATTTCTATTTACACTAAAGAAAGAGAAAAACTACCAAAATTCATTATATTTATGTGATTATCTTACCCCCCCCCCCCTCCTTTTTCTGGCTGTTTACAAATATGTACTGACTGGTAGATATTATTAATTGAAAAGATGATGCAGTGATGCCACTTTGAAAATAACTTTGAACAGTTACAAAGAATTGATGGAGTAGAAACAGTGACAACAACAAAAACCTGAACTTTTTTGTTACAAGTATGCCAGATTTATTTTCTCTTTCATGCTACATAATATGCATAGTTATTAGTGTACATATTTTTTTTTCACACATTCTAAAACACACAGACGCACACACAGACACACAGACACACACACACACACACACACACACACACACACACACACACACACACACACACACACCACCCTACCCCCACACACACACACACCACCCCACCACACACACACACACACACACACACACATACATTGAGGGATACAGTAACAGTGTTTATTCCCATGAAGCTTTATCTATTTCATTCAAAGCTTTATAATAATGTTTACTTAATCTTTGTAGGGAGTCTGCGGTTATATTATAGCCCCTTCCTCATGTGGTGAAATCTATTTTACTTTATTGAAAACCTTTTTGGTTCAGTGAACTTAAGGATTCCTATTATTCTTAGTATGGAAAGGATGCCTTTGTCGTGCCCGACTGTAAGACGGTTTATAATCCATGAGTGTCTGAATGGGAAATACTGCCTGGTATAAATGAATAATGAATTACATCAGCTTGGAAGACCTAGGCCTATACAACGTTTTGGCAAAATTGGATTCTGTGTTTTTTACATTACGGTTTAATCTGTCTTGTTTGGCTGTTTTTGTTTATTACTTTTCTTCTTAGTATTTTTCTTGCTTTTCAAAATAATATTTGTGGTTCATGTTTGACCATAACTGTTTACTGGAAATATCACAAAATAGGGAGATTTACTTTGTACAACATTTGAATCTCGGCTATTCTATTTTTAAGTGAACATCAATGACACAAACTGTCATGAAATCATACAAATACCAACAGATTGTGTCATTCAAGTTGTTTGCATGAATTTTGCAGATTCCCATTTCATGGCTAAAAAACAAGAAACAGAAACAAACAAACAAACAACACCGACGAGTACAGAAAACAAATGGTGATGTCATCACATGTATTTATGTATACAACTACGTAAATACACTCTGGTTCATTAAGGTTATTTACAAGTTGGTATTTCTGTTATATTTGTATGTTTATATGTTTTTTGTACTTGCATTTTGCCGTCTTCACTTGTCTTTTATATCGCATATTATCACAGGAAATTGAAGAAGATAAGAAGTTAGCCAGTAGCACCGGATCCAGCACAGCCACCAGTCCCCCGTCGAGCGTATGTTCGTCGGGTAGCAGCGCCTCGTTTCCAAAGCACTCCCCGACGCAGGGCAGTGCGAGTAGGAGTGCCAACTCATCACCATCCCCGAACACACAGCAGCAGTCCAGACGGAATAACTCCGCATCTCCCATATCGCACCAGTCCAGCGGCCCGACCTCACCCCCAGCGACTGGGGGCAGGCAGGGCAGGAGAAGCAATACCTCGTCTCCACTGACTTTGTCCAATCGCCCCGACTCGCCCGCGTCTAGCAGCGGCGGGCCGCACCAACAGAACAGAAGAAGCAACAACACATCGTCTCCGTCACCGCTGACGGTCGAGCCAACCTCGCCCCCCGGAAACTCGGAACAGAAGAATCCAAATAAAATGTCGGGTCCAAAGAAGAGAATAGTAAGATCCATTATCTGTTTTTTCTTTGGTTTTGTTTTTTATTATTCCATAAGACTGATTAGTTCACAAATATTGACACAAAAATGTATTGGAAAACAATTTTTATGTAATTTAAAATGTTGATAAAGCAGGGCCCTGGGAACGATTTTTTCACCGGCGGTGCAGAGATATATGTTTTCGCGGCCCCAAAAAAATTTTCGCGGCCAAAAGTTTTTTTCACGGTCAAATTCGCGGCCAAATCAACAGCTGAAAAGTCGCTCTCAGTTGGGGGGGGGGGGGAATGTTCGCGGCCAAAAAAAAAAATTTCGCGGCCAAATCAACAGCTGAAAAATCGCTCTGTGGCCAAATTTGAAGAAAAATAGACATACACGTCTTTTTGCAGGGGGTGTTGTGCACCCCCTGAAAAATTTCTGGGGGTGCTTCTGCACCCCCAGCACCCCTGCTTCCCAGGGCCATGTGATAAAGGAGTTACTGATTATCAAAATGGGGATAACAATCATTTTCAGTTAAATTAAGTAATTCAGTTCAATTCGAAGAAAATGAAATCAGTGTGATAAGCCTCGTGCATGTTCAAACAAAAATGTTGAAAAGTATATCATCCTTTCTGTGCATAATCCATATAAAGTTAAGAAGTAAATTATTTAGCATTCTGTAAAATCTCAGGGGGAGGGAGGGGGAGGCGGATGGGCAATATCTGCTCTGTAAAGTGCTCAGAGACATTTTGCACTAGACAAAAATGTTTTACTATTATTATTGTACCACATTGAAAAATAAAATGTAGTTATAGTATTAGTATATGATGAAAATTGAATTTTTCATTTTTCATTACAGTTTCATGAAAAGCTAATATCCCAAACCTTGCCTGCTTTGAAACGCTTTTATTTTCATGAAATTGCTAGAAATAAATCTGTTGGGGTGTACCGTAGTTTGTGGTGATATCTACTTATTAATTATTTGACAGTTGTAATATATTATATTAATTTCCTGTTTTGAAATGACAATGCATTACTTTATGAAAGATTAATGGAAAATTTGTAGGATCAACCCAAACTATCCTGTTTTTCAACAATTTATGTGTACTTTAGATAAAAAATGTATTTGTTTTTGTTTTTCAAAATATTGTTTAGAAATTTATTTAGATGTTTATTTCCAAATATTAATCTATAGTATATTATTACATCTCTGCCCTATTTTAGCAAAAGGTAGTACGTGACATATGACTCAAATTTGAGTTATTGATTTTTTTTCACATGGCTGTATTGAAAATTTTGAAAGGACATGATTATTGTACATTTATAAATATTTCAATCAAAATGCTGTAGAATTGCAGTGATGCCAATGACAGACAAAAATTTCTCTTTGATAAGAAATGACACTTTTGTCACTTGCTTCCGTTTTATGAAAGTTGGGCAGATCTCATAATCGGAACAAGTAACTGCATATTTGCTTATATGTTTCTTTATATGTTACTACAATCCACATCACCCTTGTTCATTGTCAACAGTCCAGTCCCACGGAGCAGACAGGTCCTGCACGGACCCACTACGAGACACACGTCATCGAGTTGCATAACACCGGCAAGGGTCTCGGCTTTGGTCTGGTGGGATTCCCAGGAATTGGTGTTGCCGTCAAGACGATTGTGCCTGGAGGTGCTGCAGAACAGGTGAAACTGGATTTTGTGGTTTTGTTATGATTTTGTAATTTCATCTTTATTTTGTGACTTCAAAACAAAAACAAAAGCCAGGAAAGAAAAATCATTTATTCACCATTTAGCTAACTTTGACACTGTGCACACATTTACCCCAAACATCAGTAATGATAGTAACAACACAAATAACAACTACCCGTACTGCTACTACGATATAGTATTGATGGTAGGAGTAATACTTCTACTACTACTACTACTACCACTACTATTACTACTACTACTACTACTATTACTACTACTACTACTGTTACTACTACTACTACTACTACTACTACTACTACTATTACCATTGCTACTACTACTACTACTACTACTACTACTACTACTACTATTGCCACTACTACTACTACAATTACTACTGCTACTACTACTACTACTACTAATATTACTACTACTTCTAATGCTACTACTACTGCTACAACTACTGCTACTACTGCTACTGCTATAGCTACTACTACTGCTACTACTACTTCTACTCCTGCTACTATTCTACCACTATTAATAGTACTACTACTGATAAGACTGCTACTTCTACTTCTACTGTTGCTACTGTTACTATTACTCGTACATACAAATAATTTTTCTGTCCCTGGCGACCGAGCAATTAACATAATTGGAGCATGTTAACAAATGTTGGAATTCAATCCCTTGTTTCAGACATGTGAGAACAACATTGCAGTCTGTATTTGTCTATGTGACAATATTGATTTCTTTTGTTGTAAAACTAAAACTGAAACATCAAACCTAATGATTAAATGGAAGCGTTATCTATGGAAACAGGAAATAAAACTGAAAACATACAGGTAAGCAATTGTATCACAATTACAAGTGAAAACTGTCTCGAATTCACCTCCACATTAATTGACTTGGGTGTGGTTGGTTGTCTGATGCCACATAATCCTAAAAAACTATTTTCTAAAGAATCAACTCGAACCCCCTAAATCATAAGTGTAGACTGTTACATAGAGTATTAAAAGAATTATGGCCAAGGTTTCATGCCAAAACGCATTGAACAGGCAATTATATTTTGAGCTTGATACTGATACAATAGAGTGCATTTGCAGCATTTCCTTACTTTCAAGAGTAAAATTTTTATTTCAATCTACTGTCTTAAAGACGTTGATAATAATGCGTCTTCTGATTATCAAAAAAAAAAATCCAAATAAGTCTCAACAAGTTGTTTGATACGAAATTTGAAGGGGGTATATTGGAATCAGCATGTTGCAAATTTTGCAGATCAAATATTGTCCTCAGTTTTTGAACAATGCTCATGAAATTTGGTCTCATCTGGGACAAGACATATTTATTTACTTTTTAATGTGTCAGAAACTGTGTTGTATTGCAATGGAATATGACAATACAGAAGCTAGAAATATTTTGCGGATCAAACTACTTCCTCATTTATCGAGCAAATGGTCATAACATTTGGCACATATTGGTGTTGGGTAAAGATGTGCACATCACATTTGTTTAATGTGTCGGGAGTCTGCATTGCCATGGTAACAACACATACATGTAGGGATGTCCTGATGGGCCATGGGTATTAAAGGTAGATGACATGATTGGGGGTAGTCCTCAACTTGGGCTGAAACTACTCTAGAATGAAGTAAACTATGCAAGGATTCTCCTGTGAAAATATTGTAGTCAAACGTTGACTCATTCAAAATAACTAATGTCAATATCCCTTGTGGCAGGCAAACCTGCTGTGTTGCTCTCTATGGGCCCTATTTTTATCGTGCCCTGATAGAATTAATGTTTATGCTTGATTCTCCTTGAGTAAACAAATTAGAGACAAATCTTTCCAGCTGGGAGATCTGCTCCAGCTGGTGTTTAGTTGGTATATATTTCAACTCATTTGGTTCTTGAGGCATTTTCATGTGTTCCCAATTATGTCACTAACCTTTAATCTCCTTCAATGATATTTGTTGTTCCCACTTAATCTGTAGAACAGAATTTCAGGTAATTTATTTACTTTTAAACCTGTTCACTAGAAGATTAAGTAAATCTCCATAGATTTTGGACAGGGCCCATTCGGTTCCCGTAAACAAAGGGTTAAGTGAACAGAGTGATAATGTCTGTAGGTTTCAAGTATATTGCTAAACAAGTGACCAATGATGAATTTTATTCCAAATCATTCGCAGTTTCCACCATAAGGGTTTTAATAGCCTTAATGATGGCATTGAAGTTCCTTCCTTGGATGTCTGAGCTTACTGCATGAAAATCTAAAAAGCATTTAACTTTTTGATAACTGTATACACCTTAAGTGTAGTCATACAAGCACACACTGTGCAAAACAAAAACAACAACACACATTTTGAAGCAACTGTAATAGAGATTGCAGACTGAAATATTATGATATAATATGAATTCTCTGCATTAGAAAATATGTTGAACTGGTAAAAAGGTCTTCAGTTTGGAATGAGGGAACTCATACTGCTGATGTATGGTACATGGTTATTCCAGGAACTCATATTGGTGATGTATGGTACATGGTTATTCCAACCCAATGAAACAACTCAACTACAAAACACTATAAGATGATGACATCACTTTCACTTTCACTCAAGAAATGTTTGTTACTTCTAGACACTTGTATTAATGAGTACAGAAGTAACTTTATTCTTAGATATTTTGAATCCAGTAAACCACCCCATTGATGTTACCCAGCATAGTCGAGTGGTTGTGCCACTGCCCAGAAAGCAGTAGGTTATAAGTTCAAGTCCTGCCGGGTCATTCTTTTCTGAGACTTTGAGAAAAATTAAGTTCAAGCATTTGATCTATTGTACAAAGTGTACAGCAAATTCACTGTTTTTCTGAGTCATTCAAGTAAAATTAACAACCATACAGAGAAGGCTCAGTGAATGAACAAGAACATAATTTCTCCCTGCAAACATTTCATGTATTCAATATCATTATCTAATTTTGTGATAGGATGGAAGACTCTCAACAGGGGACGTTGTCCAGCAAATCAACGACATCGACCTTGAAGGGAAGAGTCGCGACAATGTCTACACGATACTTAAACAGACGTCAGGAATCGTGCGGCTGGTGGTGAAACGAGAAGTCATGGAGGTATTGATTATTTGCTGGAATTGATGTCATAGAAAAATGGCATGGTTTCATAACCTGTTCTGATTATAGGGCTATGACGTATTTTGGAGAGGTTGGAAATGTGTTGAAATGAAACATATATGCCTACGTCACATTTGGCCTACTTTGACCTTAACCCTAATCAGGCCGGGCTTTTTTGGCTATGCTATATCGTGGGGGGGGGGGGGGGGGGGCGGATTCCGATATCTGTGAAGAGGCCGAGGAGACTGCAGGGATATCGTGCAATCTCTGTTCGATAGCTTTAAGATCTCCATACAGCCTCTGCACCTGCCCGAACTCAAGGGCTCATGCAAGAAATCGCACGATGCTCGTAGATAATGTGAACACATACATGTACGTCATAGCCTGTAGCTATCTGCGATGCCCCAAAAATTGTATGATAAATGGTAGATAAAGTTATCGTACGGCATCTGCAGTCAAATGTGACCTAGGCTATAGCAATGTGTCCAGGTTGAAAGGAAGAATTGCCTTGAATTTATTTGCTTCAGGAGAAACAAACATGCATTTACTAGTATTGAATAAAAGTATGACCAAGATAGAAATTAAATCCATACAAAGCCTCACAACCAAGTTTTCTGTCAGCAATTTCTGATATCTATTGTGTAACAGCAACATTAAAGTTCCAAACCACCCTGAATGATTAGTGAAACTGTTGTAATAGTAAAACCACCAAAAGAAAATTGTTTAATCACTATGGAAAAGTGCTTTGAATATGAAGGTCAGCAAAAGGACAAAATATCATGCCAACCTTGTGTACATGTTCTTAAAGGCAAAGTTCACCGTGACATCAAGTTGGTATTAATAGAAGCAGAAAAATGAAGAAACATATTAATGAAAGTTTGGCAAAAATCCACCAAAGAATAACAGAGTTATGACGTTTCAAAGTCTTAATTTTGTGACGTCACATGCGAGTCTTAATTTTGTGACGTCACACGCGAGTTTTAATTTTGTGACGTCACATGCGAGCAGCTTCCCATATGTCATGTAATATAAATTCCATAAATTGTCATTTTTTAATGGTTCATGTTCATGATAATTGATTTTTTTTTTTATAGAATCCTGTATGAAATAATGTGTCTGATTATATATTGAATGCAATAGGTAAAATAATTTCCACATTTCTGAGAAAATGGCACTTTATGGAATTTATATCGCGTGACATATGGAGAGCTGCTCACATGTGATGTCACAAAATTAAAACTTAAAAAAAACTTCATAACTCTCTATTTCTTTGCTGTATTGTTGCCAAACTATCAGTAATATGTTTCTCTCATTTTTCTGCTTTTATTAAAACCAACTTGATGTCAGGGTGAACTTTGCCTTTGAATAAGAGAATAGATAACAGGTATAAGATTAGTATACATGGGATAAAATAAGGTGTTTAATTTGCTGTTATTAGGGAAGTGAAGCCTTGTGTTCATGCATTCGTAGTGGGCCTGATGGGTATAACACTTGGTAATCAGGAAGTCAAGGCTTTGATTACCGTAATGCTTTGTGTAAATTCAGGATGTACTTAATAAAAATTTACTTTGACAGAAAAAGGGGCAGGATAGAAAGTGACATTCAGTTAGTGTTCTGAAAATGAGTTTCGTTTTTATGAATAAATGTGGTTGTATGTTCATGATAATTATTTATTATCTTTAGATAGGTTCACCCTTCATTACCAATATGATTGAATTCCTTATCTGTATAAATTAATGTGCTTACATTGGAAAGTGAAATCATTTTCATATGAATTTATTTAATTTCTCATCTTCCCGCAGTCCGCCAAATCTCAGATGAAGAGGGAAACACAACAGCCCAGAAAAGACAAAAGACCGGTAAGTAGCGACAGGTCCTCAGAATCATTAATTACCCTTTTAATACTGTGCTAAGAATTTCACTTGCAAAGTGTATGGAGACTTGTAGCTTGGTACTGATAGAGTTGGAAAGATTCCTTGTTGTACAGAGATATCCATATTTAACAAGATGAGTAATGGTTGCTGTGGTTATCATTTGAGTTGTCATATGTAACTAGAGGTTGATATGTAGTTGGTGGAGAATTTGCAGTGTTTTAGCAGTGAAGTGCAAATTTGCTAGAGAATTTGTAATTTTATGGTAGCAATGAAATAAACAGGTTGTGAGTTGTGTCAACCAGAAATAGCTTTGATTGTGAGCAGATTGTGTCATGTCTTTAATCATATAATTAATTACAGTATGTATCAATATTTCCATTTTTCATAGAGGTTCATAAATACTGACTATAAACTAACCCCCTCCCCCCAAAATTGCTGAAAGATCTAATTATTCATGATTTATTTTGACTATTGTATTGGAAGGTGTTGATCGGTTCACTATTTTGAGCCATAGCTAAAAATGTGGTTGTGTGACATTTTGTGACTTTTGTTCTTTTGTAATGTAGGGTCACATATAGGTTGGGTTTTGTAGAACTTTGCTAACAATCAGTAGTGTGAATTCAATGGATGATTTCTTGGTAAAAAAAAAAGTTCAGCCACAGATCCATTGTTTTTGTGATATATTATAATTTATTCATTGTCTGATATTTGAGATTGAAAAATTCTTTAAAACATACAAAATATAAGTTATTAATGGTCATTATGTGCTGTATCAAGTTTGGTTTGATTTGGGTAAAACACACATTCTCCTTAACATCTATGGTAAGATATACCAGGCATTATGGACAGCAAAAGTTTGCTGTAAACTAATTACTATTGTACAGTTGAAATCCAGATTTGCAGGTTGGATGGTGTTCACACTGCAAATAAGTGTTGTTTGTTGGAGCACTCTCTCTCAGATACTATTTCCGATGCACCTTAATACTTCATATTAAATTAATACACACACAGACGTCATTTTACCCAAATACGTAACCCTTCTTATCCTTCTTCCTCTTCTTTGTGTGGGTGTTGTATTACCGCCTCTCTTTACGTTTATCTAGAATTTGATCGTGACCGTTTCAAATGATCCCTCGCCGGGCGACAAGAGCGCTCGGCGCAAACTGCCAAGTCCGAAGACGAAGGAGGTATTGAATAGAAACAGGGCTAGCTTGCTGACCTTGAAACCTTTATTTTTTTTTTTTTGCATTACCTTTTTTCAAGAAGGGTTGTGCTGACGACTGATTTTTCTCTTGTTCTCATTTGTTTTCATGAATCTGGATGTGATCGGTGCAGTGACAGCATGAACAACAATAGTTTTCATTTTTTTCCATTACATTTTTCGTCACTTTTTCAATGTTGTGATGAATAAACTTCCGGTTACTAGATACTTATGGAATGCAAAGTGTGTCTGAAATGCCACAAGAGTCATACAAGAGTTAGTTGTTTTTTTCAGAAAAAAAAGGTTAATTCCACTTGTTTTCGGAATTATTGAAATTCATCTGAATGTTTTCATTTCAAGTGCATAACAATATTTAATACCATTGCAGTTTTGTGGAAAGATAGTTTGTGGTGTTTTACTTTTTGTCACTTTTACACGTAGTGATACACAGGGTCCCATGGTATTGTCACCATTACAAAATTCCAATCATATCGCTTATAAATTAAATTCATGATATTTATATTGAAAGAAAATTTGTGGTGGTCTTAATATTTTGTCATATTCACACTTTGTTAAATACAGGGTTCAGTGGTTTTATCACCATTGTCAAATTCTAATCAGACTTCACTTAAAATTCATGATGTTTTAACGATCAGCATAACTCTTCTGGTTGTAACCCAACCTTTTCCTCCTTTCACAACCCTTAATATCCACAGCTCTGGAATGTATATTAGTATACCTGAGTATTATAATACAATTACCTTTGTCAAAATCTAATCAATCATACTGTATTTTAAAAAATCATAATATTTTTAACAATCAGCATAACTTTTCTGTTCTTAACACAACCTATCCCTCCTTTCCTAACCCTCAATACCCACAACTTCTGAATATAAATGGTAAACCTAAATATTATAATTTAATTACTCTTTTCTACCTACTGATACACTACCCTTACTAGCATTGTAAAACCAGCTTGATGATAATAAACAAAGCTTGCATAACTTAGGTATAAATTATATTTATAGGTTTTTTATTTAGTTAAATTTCAGTAGTTAATACAGTGGTAAACCTTTGGGATTATCTTGCAAGTAGATGTTAGTGGATTTCTGTTAACATCAAACTACTTTTGTGTATATTCTTTTCATGTGTAGCAAATCCATAGTGTGTAAGTTGCAAGGATTTTATGGATTAATTTGATACCTTCCCTTTATTTGTCTCACCTGGCCTGCAACTTAACAACAACAAAATCTTAACAGTCTGATTTATATGACATTGCGGGTTCTCT
Source organism: Eucidaris tribuloides (assembly GCA_001188425.1). Classification (NCBI taxonomy): domain Eukaryota; kingdom Metazoa; phylum Echinodermata; class Echinoidea; order Cidaroida; family Cidaridae; genus Eucidaris; species Eucidaris tribuloides. Next base: position 38,052 of record JZLH01S0041456.1, read on the forward strand.
AATTTCCTGTTGATGAAAGAAGTCTCTTACATCACTTTAGCCCTGGAAGAACTAAAACCCTTTTCATGAATTCCACAGTGAAATACACATGAGTTCTTGTCAATCAATTTATTTATTCTAATTCATCATGACCAAAACAAACTTATTCTGGAAGCTCAGATCTGAAATGAGTTTCGTGGAACAACAGGATATCATAAATCTTGTCTGAAGAGTTACAAAATTGTAAAAATTCACATTTTAATGTTACATTAATTTAATCTATACCCATTAATCAATATGCTTTTGTGGAAATGAACTGTATAAATCTACTTTTTTTAATCATGGAAAGGTGACTCCTGGAAGACTCGAAATGAGCGACGTAGAGATACAAAGTGTAATTTTCTTCTTGCATTGTCAGGGCTGTTTGTGTAAAACAAATATACGGTCTTTTATTCACTGGGGAATGGGGGTGGGCATTGCAACTTATGATTATTTGGATTTACTATGGCCCTTCAAGGAAGACTGTACCTGAAATATTGACAGAAACCATCTTTTTCTTAAATTTTGTTTGTTTTGAATTTTGTTTGTTCACTGTACTTTTGCATACTAGTATAAATGTAACACATTTTTAAGCAGTGAAGATGGGGTTCTAATCATCCTTAAATAATTGGTTAGAATTATGCTCAAATATCATTCTGGTCTGAATTGGCATCTTCGTAAATTCACCAAGGATATATACATTATAAAAAGTTCTGAATGTATAGAACTAACCCATATTTGCATCCAATCACCTTTATCTCTTGTCCCTCATATACCCATACCTAATCTTATTCTTCCCTCCCTACCCACTCCCACAGCATTTATTCATATTAATCAATTAATGTAGACATGTTATCAAGCACTTCTGAATAAGCTGTGTAGGCCTGTTGCATGGAAAAATTAGGATTAAAGAAGAAAAAATTGCAGGAGAGTAATTGATTTATAGATATAGTGGCAATTATAGAGGATACTAAAGTGTTTTGCATTTTGTTGAATTTTGATAAAAAATATCTGTATTACATTATATCCAACTCATCAAACTTGCCAAAACCCAACATTTGACATCTATGTTACATTTGGCAATATACAAAGTTGTTATTTGGATTCCAAGCATTACATACATGGAAGTATTTGAATCCCCTTTGTATTAACCTTAAACTCACCAAAACCCATCACATACTTCCCAATAACCCTATAATAAAGTGTAATCAATCAAACTAATACATATTCTTGAAAATGTTTATGAGTAAAAGGTTTTCATCTGGTGAATTAAGGAAACATTTGTAATTGCCTATCCTCACTCTACTCTTGTGTAAAATATCCAAACACACATGCCATACGTGTTACATTTGGTAATATACAAACTAGTTATTTTGGATTCCGAGCATTACGTGAGAGTACTTTCAACCCAGTGTACATTTCTCATAAAAAATACTTTCACCAGTTGTCAATGATTAATGGACCGGTTCATTTTGGTTGTTCCACCATCATTACCAGACTCGAAAAATTTGTTGTTAGTTTCATTTGCCACCTTTACTCATTTTGGATGGGAACAGATGTGGTAAAATTCACACGTGGTGTGTAGATTACACTTTTGAGACATTCCGTTACATCTATTTCCAAAAGTAATGAGCACTGTTTAATGTGTTATTGCGGCAATCGCAATTTGTCTTGGTCGTCAGGTATTTGAATTTGGAGACCAATTCTTGTCACCAGCAAAACACATTATTTCCATCATTGTGTCGCATGTTTTGTCACCAACTTTGGATAGCAGACACAATAATTTGTCTCTTTAATGACAATGCAATGGTTTTGCACTTACTGGCATCACACTTTGTGAGTTTATGTGGTGTATCGCATGCCTGGGACACTCATTTTCTTGTCGATTACTGACATAATTTATTGGAACTTACAAGATATGTGGTTTTGAGATGATGTGTTTTAAAAACTTACACTTTTATTGATATAATGGAATAATGCTGTCCATTTCAGGTGTGAAAGTGTGAGTGTGACGTATTTTAAAATAATGTAATGTTTACATATGGCCATGAGCATGACGTTTGTATCATGAATTGATAGTATTTGGGATTATTTTGCATCAGTCCATTTGTGGGTTTTTATTTTCTGCTTTCTCTTTTATTCTTGGGGAGGAGGGGGGTGGGGAGGGAATGAATGAGTAGTTTTTGATTTAGTTTTTCATTCAATCATAAATTAAGAAATCATTTTTTGTTGTGAATTTAATTTGAATACACCTGCCTACAGTGTCGGGTAAGCTTTATCAAAATAGCAACATAATTATGTTACATGGAAATTGGAATTCACATCAAGAACAACAAAAAAAGAAAAAGAAATAAAGACACAATACAAATGCAATTTGCATGAGTCTGTTGTTATTTCCAGGTTTTGGGGACAATCTATACATTTAGATAGTGGTACATATAAAAAGTGAAATAACAAAATGTAAAATTGCTACCCCCTTATTTATAACTTTTAAATTATTTATAACTTCACAGTTCTTCTTTAACTTCTCCCAGTATATAGCTATAAGCCATACCTCATTCTTAACCTTAAGTTTTTGGTAGTAATAATGCAGAAATATATTCAATTATACTAAATTTTACAAGATGCCTCCTGCTTGTACCCATATAATATGAGTAACAAATGGAAAACTTAACTAACCAACTTCTTTTATATTCAACACAAAAACTATATCATATATTTCTATCTATATGCACCAAGTTGCATTGTTGAAATAGTCTGAAATATACTCCCAAGCATTATATCTGCTGTGTAGGTGTAGATATCTTAGTACTTTGCAACCCTTTGTTACATTATTATATAAGACAATTTGCATTACTTTAATTAGAGAGATTTAAATTGTAATTGTCTGCATACCAACATTAATAACCATTTTTACAAGGAATAAGTTGACAGCCTGTACTTACATATTGTAGTGCATTTTGTTGTGTACAAATACTTGAATAGACTGCTTTACTAACATATTCAAATGGATGAATACCGGTATTCCTCTTTAGCTATGGGTATGAAGCAGTGGGCTATTCGTTTCATCTGTTCCTTTGAATAAACTTCAGCACTGGAAACTGGTCTGCATTGTAGTTGTTTGAATGTTGGGCATGTCTTGGTGGTAAATTATCAGGTTATAATGATCAATCTCTTTCAAAAGCTAAATTTGCCTAAAATTTGAATATGTTGATAAATCAGTCTGTTCAAACCATGTGTTATTCTCTCAATGATATGCAAAAATGAATGTTACCAGAATATCACTCATATTTTTCATCGTGATTAATGATCTTTTGATGATTGTATGTTATTGATGGATTTGTATGCATTGTTTGGAATCATTACTTCTTTAACTAATACAGTCAAAACCTTCTCTCAAAACCTGAGAGTAGTGAATAGTGATAAGACAATGTCCTAATTATGGGCAGTTAATCTTTATTTACTGGTGAATTCAAGTGTAAAGTTTACCAAAAGAAATCATTTCCTGATCTTTTAAGACAAGTGGTTTCTAAAACCAAATAGTCACTGAGGAAGGTTTGACTGTAGTTAACAATGTAAACCAGAGAGAGATTAAATTTCATGGTAGTTTTCCACCAAAAGAAATCAGTTCCTGATCTTTTAAGACAAGTGGTTCTAAAAACCAAATAGTCACTGAAGGAAGGTTTGACTGTAGTTAACGATCCGTGA
>JZLH01S0041483.1:7430-18299 GCA_001188425.1 Eucidaris tribuloides
GGCCCCATGCTGTCTTTACCAAGGCTGTTTATGAGCGACTCCGCTTGAAACCAAAACCCTGTCCGTGCTTCACACGAATATTATCCCCACTTGAAGCAGGAGTACCCTACGTACCATTTGTCCATTAGAGAGATGACGCTTAACATCAAACTTGCCAAGTTTGAATTAAGAGAGAAGTGATCAATGGTGTGTCAGGAAAGCAATGATCAGAGTGATTTATTGGTAGGGGAAAACACATCATTCTGAAAGTATATAATAGCACAACATGTGAACTATTCGTACGCTCGCGTGAGAGGAATCATACGACTGTACAAAATTCCAATTAGCCTGTTAAAACCGTTGTATCATAGGGTGTTAAAAGTTCATGTTTGTTTCACTTATGGGTTGACCCTGATTCAAAATCCACACGGACTGTCCTTGTGTAATGAACACTTGCTAAGTGGTTAACAGACAAATTATCAAAGTCGGTGCGGATATGTTTTGGCCGACTAGATTAAGAGAAAAATTAAGAGGGGTAGATAATCCCGAAAATAAAGTAAGCGAATTACATTTCTTACATTTGTTTTTGTTTTAGTATGGTAGAAGTTCGCGAAAAGTAAAAGACAGGAGTGGAAAATTGTCACGGAACATACTTTTAATCCAACGCCCACTTAGGGAGCAATACATCAGTTTGTAGGCTGTATTAGAATTTTCATGAAAAAATATTCATGAATAATATTGCTGTATGTACAACACGACAAGCTTGAACAACTGGGAATAGGGAGAGACGGAATGTGGGTGAGCTTACAAGTTTTAGGGTATAGGGTATGAGTTTGAGTGGAAAAATGGATGCGAGTTTGCGTTGATCGATGGATTTCAATATAGATTTGAGTGTAGGTATAGGGTGAGGTTAGTGCGGGTGTGGTGAGTGCAGGTGGTAGGGTATAAATGAGAATTTGAATGTTGGTGGATGAACTGGGGTATAGGCTTACGAATATGGGTATAGTGTGTGTGTGGGAAGGTTAGGGTAAATGTGGGTGAGGTAAGATTGGATGGGTGAGCAGGGTGATATGATTGTTGGTGGGTTGATTGATGTGGGTGAGGGTGTGGTATGAAGGTGGGTGTTTGTAGAGTGTAAGTGTGGAAGGATGAACAGTCAGTGATGTGAGTGAATAGGTAAGTAGGTACATGTAACAGAAAGTCTGGATTGGTGCGCAAGTGACTTGGATTTGTGTTAGAGTGAGTGATTGGGTGTGATTGTTAATGTATTTGGGTGTGTCTCTGTGTGAACGTGTTTGTGTGTGTGTATGTGTGTGTGGTGTTTAGTGTGTGTGTGTGTGTGTGTGTGTGTGTGTGTGTGTGTGTGTGTGTGTGCATGCGTGTAGTTCGCCAAAGTACCAGACAGAGGCTTGAGTCACCAATCGTCTCTCGGGTCCCGCTCGTCCGCCGTAGGTTTGCTCGTCCCGAAAGGTCGCTCTGATGCACCCGTACCTGTTGACCGGCATGGAGTTGATAGTGACCGATAGCAGCTGCCCCTCCGATGACGTCACGGCAGTTGAGTGGACGATGGTCCGCTTCGTTCCGGATCCCGATGGAGCTGTGGTGTAAGAGAATGTTGGTGGAGCTTACACTGTTTGAAGAATCAACCATTCCCTGGCCTACGATCCAAGTTATTTATTTACTTATATATTTATTTATTTTTTTAATTTGTTTATATACATATATATATATATATATATTCATTTATTTGGTTAGTTAGTTTGTTATTTATGTATTTATTATTGTAATTATTGTCATTAGTAGAAGTAGTAGTAGTAGTAGTAGTAGTAGTAGTAGTGGTATTTTAATTATTAGTAGTAGTAGTATAGTTAGTATTGTTATTAATATGATTGTTATTATATTTATCATTATTTTACCTAATTAGTAGTAGAAGTAGTATCATTATTGTTATTTTTATCATTTATTTTATTTTTTTTAAATTTATTTTATCATTTTTGGCAACTATTGTGTCAGTGATATTTTGGAAACACGCATGACAAGATCCTTGTGGTCAATTGTCTAGTTTTCTGGACCACAATACATGGGGTTGGGGCGTAGGCTGGTCTTGGTATGGGAAGGTGCACTTCTTGGAGAGGAGGCACTTAAAAGGCCCCTGCAACTCAAATGCATATTGACTTCTATTGATGCATTTTGGTCTGTACATCACGAAATCACTAATTATTTCGTGAAAATATGCACCATATATTTTTAACATTCTTTTAAAGTTTCTTCTACACGATGCTCAGCCCCACCTCTAAAAAAAACACCTCCAGATCATTTTGTTTAATATTCCAGTTGGGACGTCAATATGGTACTGTTTCTGGTGAGATTTGTTTACTAATTTTATGCATATTTCAAACAAAGGTTGTTCTTGACAACTTTGAGCGCTTGCTACAGGCTTGCAGGATATGGCAACAAGTAATGCATGCAGACGAGATTCCACATAGTTCATTCATTAATAGTAGGTTAATGGAATATCTCTTTACTAGGTTCCCAGTAAAGAAACATCCACAAATTTGAATCACTTAGTGATACACATTTGTGGATGTTTCTTTACTAGGAATCTAGTAACGAGATATTCCATAATTAATGAACTACAATACTTGGAATCCAGTCTAAATGCATTGCTCGCTGCTATGTCTTGCAAGCCTCTGGCAAGCGTTCGGGTAATCAAGAACAACCTTTGTTTAAAAAGTACGCGTAAAATTAGTAAACAGGTATATTTCACTAGAACTAGAACCATGGTGCCGTCCAAAATAGAATATGGATAAAAAATGATCTGGAAGTGTTTTTTTTTAGAGGTAGGGCTTAGCTTCGTGCAGACCAAATTTCGAAAAGAATGTGTATATGATGCATAATCACGAAATACTTTGTGCTTTGGTGATTTACAGACCAAAAGGCATCAACAGAAGTCAAATTGTATTTGGGTTGCAAGGGCCTTTTAAGTTTAGAAAATCAGCTGTTGAAAGCAGAAAAGAAAGGGCGGGGAAATTGGTTTGGTTTGCCAGGGGCGCACGTGCAATCAGTGCACCCAGTGTACACCCTTGCTTACGCCCTCACAATCTCTTCAAATCATTTTTCTGAAAACTAGAGACATACGGCGACGCCCCTTTGAGCAATTACTGTATCTGCCATTGCAATCGACCGCTTTCCCGAAGTTCCTCTGTGACGTCGAAACGAGATTCCAAGCTGGAATCCCTACAAAGGTTGTTAACGTGACTTGCTACTCATCAGTGATTCACCTTCGCCCTCTGGCGTGGTTCTGTTGCCCTTGTAGCAGCTAGATGCATGATTGATGCGCTAGTCCCTCCTTTTCACATACATTCTTCCCGCCACAAAAGTTCAAAGCCACTTCTCACGTGACATTGTTCCCCCTGTGACAGTCCTGTTCAATGATCACGTGACTCTGATCAATGTCGATAAATTTGCGAATCGATTAAAAACAAACAACAACATTCAAAACCAATCACGTATCGTGATGAAGGGAGTGAAACCTAGCTTGTAAGAAACATTCATTCAGTGACAGAAATTTACTTATTGTAAGTTTTCATACTTTTATGCAGTTTGGAAATTGTGAATCGTAGTAGCATTGTGATTATAATTATAAGTAAATAAGTACCATAGAAACTTTATATTCTAATCATGGAAAATTGAAGCAAAAAAAGTAACTTATAAAGATATAAAAACCAAGTATATTTTAAGTCAGAGCAAGTGAACCAAAAACAACAAAAAAAAACAAAACAACAAACAAACAAAATGAAACAAGTAAATCATTGCAGGGGTTTATAAAAGCCATAAAACAAACACAACTCAAGAACATAATATTTGTCAATGTATTTATAACAAGATTATATTATTGATTGTAGCTTATGAAATGGAAAAGTTATTGTAAACAAAACAGATAAATGCAAATTCTACGTTACTCCAAATAAAACATTTTAACATATTTCAGTTCTCATTGAATCATTATTTCTGAGTAATGGCCGGTTGGGGTCAGACAACTCGGAAAAACGTTTGTTGGAGTCACACCTAGAAAAGAGTCAAGTATGACCCAGAATTGAGTTAAATTTGACCCAGATTTTGGTAAGATGTGATCCAAATCAGGGTCAAATTGACCCCGTTTTCGAATGTTACCCCAACAGACCCCTCTCAGAGTCAGTCTGGCCCCGTGTGTTGTAGAGAGTATGTGCAAATCAAAGGGACGTGGGGAAAAGGCATCAGGCTGTCTCGCGTGTGGTATGGTGTGATCTAAATCTGGGGTCAAATTTGACCCATTTGCTGGTTTTGACTCCAACAGACCCTTCCCCTGTGCTGTGTGTATGGTGAAAATCAATGTGACAAGTAAAAAGACATCAGGCTGTTTTGCGTTGTGTGGTATGGTGTGATTTATAAATCCGGGGTCAAATTCGACCCGTTTCCGAATTTAACCCCAGCAGACCCTTCCCGTTTGTTGTGTGTATGGTGCAAATCAATGTGACCAGAAAAAAGGCATCAGGCTGTTTTGCGCTGTGTGGTATGGTGTGACTTATAAATCCGGGGTCAAATTTGACCCCGTTTCCGCATTTGACCCCAACAGACCCTTCCCGTGTGTTGTGTGTATGGTGCAAATGACAAGGAAAAAATGCATCAGGCTGTTTTGCGTTGTGTGGTATGGTATGACCTATAAATCCGGGGTCAAATTTGACCCCGTTTCCGGATTTAACCACAACCGATCCTTTCCTAGAATTAGTTTTAAAAAGGGTGGAGTAAGTTTCGATTTCTCTGGCCGAAAATATGGAATAGTTTGCCAGCTCATGTTCGCTTTTGTACTTCAATTAACCCATTTGAGCAGAATCTCAAGACATTTCTGTTCTTATTTTAAGGAAGTGTAACGTAATTTTATCACCTGGAGAGCTATAAGTAAAGCGTATAGAGCAGTTTTACTGATTATGTGCTATATAAGTGTCAGTTTATTATTATTATTATTATTATTATTATTATTATTATTATTATTATTATTATTATTATTATTATTATTATTATTATGCAAATGAATGTGACAAGGAAAAAGACATTAGGCTGTTTTGCGTTGTGTGGTAAGGTGTGATCTAAATCAAGGTCAAAATTAATTTAAACGGATTCTGGGTGGACTCCAACTTACCCTTTTCGGAGTCAGTCTGACTCCGTGCATGTTTTTGTAAGAGAGTATGTGGTGCACGATGTGACAAGAAACAAGGATATCGGGTTGCAAGGGCGCCGGAAGGGGGGGGGGGGGGCAGAGGGGGCACTTGTCCCCCCAAATAAAAAAAAATTGGGGGAAACGAGTTTTTGCCCCCCCCCATGTGCCCCTGAAAGGTAAAAAAATAATTCATCATTACAGTATTAAAGACCAAAATGAGCCATAAAGGCAATTTTCTTGTATAAAAATTGTCAATTTCATAACTGAAAAATGCAAAATTTTCTCCCCTGACGGGGCATTTACACTTCTAAGTAAATTTAGTGTATTATGGTGGCCTCTCGTCCTTCGACGAGTGTGCCTCCGTGAAACATACCGTTAGTAGACCTTTTCATTTTTCCCTTTCTTCTATTATAAGTTTTCTAGCAATATAAGAATATTTTTCATTGCTCGAACAATGCGGTCACGTTTAAGCTTATAATGAATACATTTCAGACTTAAAACTGAATGGCAAAGTGGATGTGGCTCACTATAATGCAAATGATATCGCTATTGCTCGAAGTATAATACATATTGGCTAATAAGCGCACATCACTTGTGACATACATGTACGTATTGGCCTACGTTCATGAGAAATGAAAAATTACGATGATTCTGAGCTCTCGCTCGGGTCGTTGGCGCATATAAATGTGTATAAATAAATGTTTCTGAAAGGAAAAAGAAAGAAAACTCCGGTAAGCGTGATTTTACAATGCATTTTCCCATAGGAAAAAAAAGTCCGGTTAAAGGTTTATGCAACGGGACCCTGATATTTCATGTATAATATGCTGAGGCCTATTTTTCTCCATTATTGAGTTTTACATGCAGTGTATCCTTTGAACATAACATACAGTGTGTCTCAAAAATAATTGTGCAAGTCAAAAGCGCCCTCTTTGGTAATGAGAATAACATTTTTCTGACGTGTGCTTGCATCACCATCAAGGGCATAGTCTTAGCTTTTAAATGCCGTTTGTTCTGTTCAGTTTGCTTGTTTTAATCCTGAGATATGTTCAGTTAACAAAGAAAAGGTAAAATCACAAATGTGCCTCTTTCACTATAGTCAGGGATAGCATCAGGCCCTTTTCCCGTAAAAGTGACACAATTGTGACTACACCTTTTTGTTGTTTACAAGATATCTTGAGATCAAAACAAGCAATTTGAACAAAACAAACAGCACTTGAAAGCTAAGACTAGTTTGCCCTTGATGTTAACGTAAACATGTGTCACATCAGTATATTTTAATATTCAAAGAGGGCGCTTTTCATTTGTACAATTTTTTGAGATGTGCTGCAGCATGTCTCAAAAAGCGCCCCCTTTGGCAATTATAAAATTTTCTTGTGACATGATGCTTACATCAACGTCAAGGACAAAGTTTCAGCTTTCAAATGCCCTTTGTTCTGTTCAATTTGCTTGTTTTAATCTCGAGATATCTTGTAAACAACAAAAGGGTGGAATCACAATTATGTCACTTTTACAACGGACTGCAGTGAAAGTGGCACAATTGTGATTTCACCCTTTCTTATTTAAATAAACATATCTCAAGATTGAAACAAGCAAATTGAACAAAACTAACATTATTTGAAAGCTAAGACTAAGCTCTTGACGTTGATGTAAGCATCATGTCACAAGAGTATTTTCTAACTGCCAAAGAGGGCGGTTTTCAGTTGCACAATTTTTTTGAAACACACTGTACATGATATAAAAAAAACCTAGGTTCGATTTCGGAGTATGTAGCTTAAAGGTCAGTTCTTTAAATATATGAAAAAGGCTAATTGTTTATCCCAAAATGTAGTTTCTATTCAATAAAAGCATCATGTCACAAGAGTATTTTCTAGTTGCCAAAGAGGGCGGTTTTCACTTGCACATTTTTTTTGAGACACACTGTAGATCAAACCCGATGTAAGACGTACACTGATATTCCACGCTCAGCAGGGGCGTCACTAGACCATTTTGAATGGGGGGGGGGGGTGTACATGGACAATTTGCCCCGACTAACCAAACTGAAAATCAGTTTGTTTTCAGGGGTGGGGAGGGTGATTCCACGCTATGAGTGTTTTATTCGTTCCCCTCCAACAGTACTGTTGTTTTTCCCCAATCTTCTGTTTGTTGCTGTGCAAAAGTTGTGGCGATTGTTAATAGGTGATACATTGGGGAGGGTTTGGGAGGGGGTTCTCCTCCCAGGGTGAGAAAATTTTGATATTTTCTTCTTGAAAATGTGTGTTTTCTGCCCTATTTTGGATGAAGGAATGCATAATTGACATTGTTGTTTTGTTGTGCAAAGGTTGTGGCGATTGGGACGGGTCTGGGAGGGGGTTTCCCTCCCATGGTAAGAAAATTTGACATTTTCGCCTTGAAAAATGTGTGTTTTCAGCATCATTTTTTTTTTGAAGCAATTCATAATTGACATTTTATTTGTAATCAAGAGGTATGACGATTGTTGATTGGTAATAAATTGGGAAATGTGTGGGAGGGGAACCCCCTCCCAGGGTGAGAAAATTTGACATTTTTACCCTGAAAATGAGTGTTTCTTGCCCATTTCGGATAAAGGAATGAATTTTGTTGTTCTTTGCAAAGGTTGTGGTGATTGTGGACAGGAAATAAATTGGGAGTTCCCCTCCCAGAGTGAGAAAATGTTAACATTTTCTTTCTTTCCTTCTTTTTCTCACTCTCCCTCTCTTTCTTTCTTTCTTCCCTTCTTTCCTCTTTTCTTTCTTTTCTTTCTTTCATTTTTTCCCCCTTTCTCACTCCCCTTTCCTTGATTTTGCCGACTGGGCCCATGAATTTGCCGACTGGGCCCATGAATTTGCCGACTGGGTGCATGAATTTGCTGACTGCAACCATGAATGGGGGTGTCCACCCCCCCCCCCCCACATGACGCCCCTGCCACCGCCAGGCTGTATATTACTTGTAATTTGATGGATCCGAATTCAGCCAAATTCAAGGATTGGTAATCGATTGATGATCGCGTGCGTATATCGTGATGTATCGATTGTGATAGCTGTGGCTAAAGCTAGCAAAGCAAAGAATTCGGATTTCTTTCTTTCTTGTACAATTGCTGAAGACGTTCTGTGATAAGTTCTTCTACTTCTCTATAGCATATTAAGGTTTGTGTATATTTAGTTTGAATTCATTCGTACGTGTGTGTATTTTCTATAACGTGGTTTTAAATCAAAGATTTCTTTGTTGTATGGCAATCAATGCTAATGCAATGTCACCAGTCCCACGCACTGGATATTGTGTGTGCAGGGGAGGTACGGCGCGTATGGTACATTTCATGATTTTGTCCGAAGCAAGCAGCTGTGCTTACCGGTATTGCCAAAAAACCACACGCCTTTACACCATGTCCATGCATTGCACCAGACCACCTGTAATACATTAACCCGTTGTCACGCTGAAGACTAGACGGACACAAGATCATGACGTCGTTGCGAATGCGAGTTCGGGAAATATGTGTTCGCTGTCCGTTGACCACATTATGCCTTTATGGTATTGTCGCCACTCGCCATCCAGGTATTGTCGCCTCGCGGTGATAAAGAATTTGCTTCTGTGAGCGCATACTACCTGTCAGTTAATATTATGATAATGAGTTAGAATATTAAGGCAGTTAAGCATCCAATTAAAGTAAAAATCCTTGCCGGAATTTAAGGCGGGGAAAATTTTTCACACCACTGAAAAGATCATGATGTCGTCTGTACCGTCCACAAGCCGTTCAGCCATTGGTCATACACACTCATGTTTGCGCATGCGATGCTACAAAATGGCTGACTTTCACTCCACATTTTCAGCACATTTTAACTAAGTATTATCCAAACATCATCTTAAAATGCACAAAATACCAAATTTCAATTATCATAAATCAAAAAAGGTATTAGCATAAACAAATGTTGCAAAACTGGCGATTTAACCAGCTAAAAATGCAAATGAGCCTGATTGCGATCGATCGATTGCGCAATGGCTATTCTTCACGTGTTATGCACATCTTAACAATTTTGCCATAAAGTTTGCACAGCGTTCGTGCCGCACAGTCCCGCACGCAAGTTGCATTGACGGGACATGCGGCGGCGACGAACCACATCGAATATATAATATCGCCATTAACGGAGGCAAGAAATAAAACAATGTTTTGAAAATATTTTCGACTTCCAGGAGATATAAATTAAGCCTTGAATTAGGAAGAAAAAATATCAAGGATTACAACTAAGACTTTTTTTTCAGGCTGAAGTCGATAAAATAGAAGGTAAGACAAAACATTCACACAAAGTGGCGACTATACCAATATGGACGTTAGATCTACTACGTAGGCCTATGTGGTCCTGAGCAGAGCTGTACAGACCACATACGCCCAACACTGGAAAAACAAAGTTTGCACTGTGTGGATTGAATGATCCAGTCCTGCCAAAACTGGACAGAATTTTGTTCAGGACACTGGGCAGAAATTTTGTAAAATTTAAAAATGAAATTGAAGCGATGAGTCCTTCATTTTCAAGTACTTAAATATTGAGGTCATTGGTAAATTATCCATTTGGAGCAATATTTCAGTATAATTTTGTTTAGAAAGGTGAATTTCAGAGCACATTCTTGTGCCAGGACTGCATGAAAAAAGCCACTCATTACTTTGTACACAAAAGTATAGAGTTGTCCCCGTGTGTGCCGCTGACAAGTTGATAAATTGGATAGTGCACGTGACCTGCCTAAAAGGCAGCAAAATCAAACTGTCGGTCTCAGATTTCAATGGGTTAAAATGATATCGGATATGGTATTAAAAAAAAAACTCGCCCTTTCCTTTTGAAGTGTAAAAATTTGCCAGCAGCATGCCATGCATCAATTGTGCATGGCAGAAATAGAAATCATTTCTTTCTTCTAGAAAATCTAAATGTCTGACCAGAATTTATTTGCTTGGGGGGGGGGGGCGCTTACGTATCGGTGGTATGGGGACATACAGTACAGACAACCCCATTTTGAAACGTCAGTTTCAGCTCTGTCTCTGTCTAGAAATTGCTAGGTTCCCGAATTTCTGTGCTGCCCAGCGTAGGTCAGCACTCTACACAGCTCAATTAACCTCCAAAACTGCAACAGCAAACTATAATGATTCGCCCGCGGCCCGCTCAAGCTCGATAACATTCTTGATGTCCCTAAAACTGAGTGGCGTGTGCAAGGCCCGCTATCTCTAGCTGGCAGATCTTATGTGCACATGTCCTCTTTGACTTTGTATGAAAGAAAGGCACATTTCATTGCTTGAAACTTGATGTAACAATAGCTAGGCATTTACTGGTTGAAATAAGTCAACTGCCTACTGTAATTGAACATGGCAAGACAGACTAGACTCTACATGTACATGTCCCACTCTGTCAATCTCTTGAATAAAAAATAGCTAAATCACTTGAATTTCAAATACACTGTACTACAATGAAACTTGTGCCATAATAAGATTTGGAGGACTGCCTTCTAAACGCTGGAAAACATCTACCAAATCACCCATCATTCGACAGAGCATTTCCAGGCTCTGTTTACAGGTGAGTCAAGATCTGTAGCCTTACCCTGATCCCCTTCTTTTGTGTATTTCCTCCTCTTCCTCCTCCTCTTCTTCTTCTTCTTCTTCTTCTTCTTCTTCTTCTCTCTTCTTCTTCTTCTTCTTCTTCTTCTTCTTTCTTTCTTTC
>JZLH01S0041489.1:9448-28210 GCA_001188425.1 Eucidaris tribuloides
TAGGAAGAGAGATCTGCATGGTCTGTCTGTTTGTCAGTTTGTCGTGTATGTGTGTTTGTAATGTGTGTTTTGATGTGTGTGTCTGTGTGTGTGTTATGTGTCCTGTTTGTGTGTCTGTAATGTGTCCTATGTGTTCTGTAGTTTGTTGTCTGTGATGTGACCTCTTTGAGTGTCTGCGAGTTTGTCTTGTGTGGTCTGATCTGTGTGTCTGTTTGTGCAGTTTGTGTGGTCTGCGTGTCAATGTGGGTCTGTGATGATGTGTCTATCTGGTATGTCTGATGTGTCCTGTGTTGTGTTCTGCGTGTGCATGTTGGTCTGTATGTGCATGGCTCTGTGTCTGTTGTGGCATCTGTTTGGATATCTGTTTCTGATTTTGTGTATGTGTGTGTCTGTGTTTGTTTATGTGGTGATTCTTGTGTGTATCCTGTTCTGTGTGTCTGTATGTGTCTGTGTGTCCTGCCTGTGATGGTATGTTTTGTGGTCCCCTGTCTGTAATGGGTTTGTGTGTAGTAATGGTGATGTTCTGTGTGTTTCTGTGTGTCTGTTTTGGGCATGTATGTGTGTTGTGTGTGGCGAGTCTGTGTGTCTGTTTGCATCTATGTGTGTTGGATTTGTGTGTCTTGTGTGTTAGTTGTGTTTGTGATGGGAGTCCGTATGTGCCTGTTTTGTGTGTCTGTATATGTCTGTTTGGTGCGCCTGTGTGTTATCCATTCTGTTTAATGGTTGTGTCTAAATGTGTCCGTTTGTATCCCATTCTGTTTATGTGTGTGTCTATGTGTCTGTTTGTGTGTGTCTGTACGTGTTCTGGTGTTTCTCTGTGTGTCTCTGTGTGTGTTTGTGTCCGTTTGTGTGTCTTTGGTCTGTGGGTCTCTTGTGTGTGGTGGCTTAATGTGTTTGTGTTGTATGTATTTCTGCCTGACACTCACAACCAACAACACAAGCTAACACAACACTTACATATATCGCCAAATAGCACACCATACATTTGTAGCATCCATAGTTTCTGACACACACCAACCCCAACTAACACAGACTATATTGAAACAGACACACAGACCCATATACACACATATACAAACACTCACAGACATACAAACACGCAGACACACATAGACGCAACAATACACACACAATGTGCAAAGACAACCACGAATAACATACAGAGACACAGGACACATTCATACTCGACAAGTACCCAAAGACTGAAAACCATACATACAAACATATAACTTGCAAGACACAACCAAGCACAGTACAATGTACTAGATGCATACATTACACATCACACACAGAGATCAGCACACAGAAATACATAACGACCCGTATACTTCATAAACAGCATACCACACAACCCAACACTATCGGACAAGAAAGACGCCTTAGAGAACACAACAGACACACAAACCAGAAACAGCACAGCGACACACAGAACGAAACACAAGACATAAGACAAACACAAGCAACAGACACACAGGTAAACACAAAGACTGCATAGAGACACCAAAGACACCAACAGACACAGAGACAAAGTACGCAGTCAGACAAACAAACGCATACACATATACAGACATAAGAAATTATAGTGACGACAAGACATAATACACTCAGCAGACACAAAGACAGAAACAGGCCACAATTGGACAACACAAAACATGTCAGAAAACAACAAACATTACACATACAGAGTCAACACACAGACAAGAAACAGAACGTACTAGGTTACAAAACAGGGCCACAGACACAGACACAAGCACATAAACAACAACAGCAAAATCGAACAGTAAACACAAACAAATCGCGAATAAGGCAAAACACCACAGACACACACACAAGTACCAGACACCAAACAGACCACACATTGCAACGACTGGGCACATTCAGACACATACGATACTACGCACAGACACATACAGAGACACAAACCAAGCACAATTGATGCAGCACAGACACAACCCGAGAATATACCACAGACATGCTAAACTGCACACTACAGTGACACACAGAGGCACATACAGCAGATGCATTAGATACACCACACACACACACACAAACACACACACACCAACACCAAAGACCACACACAGACACATACAGACTATACGCATACACACACATAAACCCATATACCCATACCCACATACTACGAACACAAAGACACATAAAAACACAGACACGCACACAGAAACGCGCAGACAAAGACAAACACTTGCAGACACAAAAACAGACAAACAGTGGAACACAAAGACACACAAACGATGATACAGACACACATAGACACACATAGACACACAATCAGACACAAAGACAAATATGCAGACACACAAACAGATGCATACACACACATACAGACACACAGACACATGCAGACACAAAGACACATACAGTCACACAGACACATACACACAGACACACAGACACGTACACACAGACACACAGACACAAACAGACACACAATTAGACACACAGACAAACATGCAGACACACAAACATTCACATGCAGACACACAGATACACGGACACACAGACACATACAGATACATACAGACACACAGACTTACACACAGAAATACAGAACACAAACACATAGACAAACTCACAGACAAAACACACAACACAGAGACACACAAACAGACAACAGACACATACAAACTATACGCATACAGGCACATAGACACACAGACACTATACAGACACATACGAACACACGAACAGACACATTCGGACACAAACAAACACTCGGACAAACACACAGACACACGAACAGACAAACAGACACACAGACATATACAGACCCATAGGACACATACAGGCACACAGACACATACACATACATAAACATATTTAGTGAGTGGCGACAATTTGTGACGGTGGCGACAATCTGTGCCGCTAGGTTTTTTTTTCATGGCACAAATTGTCGCCAGTGACGCATAAAATTGGGATCAGCAAGAGCGTCACAAATTGTCGCCGGCGACAATCTATGCCGATTTGTTCAAAACCTGACGGCACAAATTGTCGCCGCGTCACAGATTATCGCCGGCGACAATTTATGACGCGGCGACAATTTGTGCCGTAACAGACGCCCCTGGTTGAACGATGTCACACTATCAGACTTCTGTGCTCAGACTTTATAAGTAAAAGTGTAAGTGTTACTACTAGCAGAGGTCTCTGCATGGGTTATTTTGTGTTGTTGGAACAATTGCAGAATACCCTACCACATCTATTTAGCACGAGGCATACTGCAAACACTGACTCACAGTGCCGACCTAGTCTTTTCTCAGTGACAATTTACATCGATTTTGTTACCGCCTGCGTTATTTAACGTGATGATCCTCACATCTTTACTTAATAGTATATCTTCTTTTAAAGAAGAGTAAATAACCATTTTATTGCACAATTAGCCTATCTAACTTTCTTATGGAAGTAAGGTATCAGATTATTAATGCTACCTGTATGATATATCAGGGAATGCAGTCAAGTTTATGGGCAATGGTGTGATGGATGTCTGTCATACCTTCATATGTTTATAACACCATGTGGTATAATGTTTGTGTCAAGCTTTTCATTTATTTATTTTATTTGTTCATTTATTTATTTGTTTATTTGTTTATCTTTATAGATTAACCTGGTAAACAAAGTTGAAAATACATCGAAATACATAAAATATTCACAAACAACAATTAAAGTATACTACTAGTACAGAGTAAAAACAAAAATGCTGGTTTTTTAAATGGTTTTTGTTTAATATCATGTCTTTATCGTGTTAATAGTACACAAAACGGAGCATTCACGAAAGCAAACTGACTCTCTCATAACTAGCTGGTTCTACAATTGATAACACTGTATTTGACTTGTGCGTGTCATGAGAAGTCTTGTCATCTAATCTGCTGACCTTTTTATTACACTCTATAATCCAAGCTTGAATCACTGTGGTAGTCGTCAGGATGGTGACTTTGACTTGTACCTCCGTCGGCGCGATGACGTACGAATCGACGTTGACGTCATACACGTAAGTCTATATAACCATGCAACTTTACCACATACAATAGAAAGTAGCATAAGTAACGTTTAATTATACTGCCTAAGGCTGTCATCATCCAATACATGTTTTTTTTAAATTTATTTTTTAAATAAAATTTGGCGTCTACCAATAGGGTTTCTCAAAAAACACACACACCAGAAACAAACAAAACCGAAACAATTATGCCGGAGTTCTCATTTAACATTAGAATCATCCATGTCTGCAATGCTTTTTTTTTACAGTTAATGTATAATACGACGGACGCAATGACTCAATGATTATAATAGACATTGGTCATGACCTAGGCTGCTTCCGGTGTAAATAATGTAACAGGTTTGTTTCTTCTTCTCCTTTTCTGCCTTTTCCACCTGTTCCTCCTCTTTCTCCATTCTCCTCCTTCCCCTCTTCTTCTCCTACTACTACTACTACTACTACTTCTTCTTCTTTTTTTCTTCTTTTTTTCCTTCTTCTTATGCCCAAACGAATTCCCAGGTTTTACGTCATAACAAATTAAGCCGGGAATGGTTGCAAGTTTTTTTTTATTCAACTTGGGTCAGCACATTATTGATGACTGAAAGAGATCAGGGCAATACATGTATACGTCCATTTAATGAATGGGAAGTCAGTCAGTTAAAAAAAAGTCTCAGTTGGATGGTCAACGCGTAATATTCAAATTTGAAAATTGTGTTCGTGATTTGCACAACCCAAAATCAACTTATCAACCAACATGAGCTAAAATCACTATAATCTAAAAGATTTGCATAAATCTTCACCTCCGAAAAAAAAAGTTTGGAAGTGAAATGTCAGATTTTGTGAAGATAAAGCGTTGACAATTTCAAACAGAATGCATACGACGTACCGTTGAATTAAATGAGCAACGCGTTCCCTACTGAATTGAATTTTACACAGCCACACCTGATGCGTGCATCATCTAATGAAAACTAAATACCTGCTAATCAAAGCTTGCAACATCAAAACTCTCACCAGTGCCGTTACACGGTTGTCAAGCAATTTTTGGTACGGTTGGACTCAACCAATTCAAAATTAATATGTTAAAGCTACTTGCAGTGTCTGAAACCTAGACTACCGCTGCAAAATACAATTTAAGCAAGGGTCCAATTTAAAATGCTTTATCATTCACATTTCAAAATCTTTACAACGTATGAATCCCAAATTTTGAGAACTGCATTATTATCTACGTATCTTTGGCCAGATCAAATCTAAGAAAAGCGATTTGGTGTACATATCGAATTGTGCCTGGTTAGGACATTATGCACTGTAAAAACTTGAACGGAATATATCATTAGTTTAATACGAGTTATTGATTGGCAAAACACTATCACGTGATTAAAACAATTCAGTATGTTCCCCTCTCAGGGGCTGCAGAGAGCAACATCCAACGATACCACTAAATGTTTACACTATGGAAATTTTCATGCCAACAAATGGCTAACTGAGTTTCCGACATTATCGTTTTTAAAAGTCATGTTGACCACCGGAAGTAAAATGTTCATGATAGAAACAATTAAACTATTGTCTTAAGTGCAATCGATTGTATACAATTTTGTGTCTAAATACCCCAAGCTCATTTTAAGTCACGGTACCGATTGTACTGTCCATTGCACAACGCTGAGTGACGTCACGCGTGATTGGCGTTGGCTGCAAGTTACCCCGATGGCCGACGAAATGGGCAAATGTTATAAAATGACACTATATCAATACTGCCTGTCAGAAAAATTGCATAAATCTGAAAGACAATTTAATTTTCTATATTCCCTTATAGAAATCTGATATCAATTTGACCAGTTATATCAATTTTAAGGGGAAAATACTTTTAGCGATTTGGTTGGGATGGTGAAGCTTTCCTTATAGCCAACACACACGCATATCAGCTCTGTTAATAGGAATACCACCACCAACACCAAAACCAACACCCAGCAGAGAAACACACAGGGTGAGGGGCTTTACGCTAAGCGTATCACGACGATAGACCATAAGACGGGTATCTAAACTAAGCCATATATTATAACAGATGGTGACCATCGTGTCAGGAACATCACGCAATGTCGTGAATATCATGAGTCCCTCGCAATAGAAATTCAAACCTCATTCTGTGACGTACGCTCCTCCGGCAACCAGTATCTGTATAATTATTGTGAAATAATTCCTACCTCACAACGCATAATTCCTTTTTTATGTGCCGGCATGGTCGACTCCCAGTTTTACCTTATTAATCTAATATTTGTTTGTTTCTGGGGGGGGGGGGGGGTAGAAGACGAAAATACGTTTTGCCTCATTAGCCAAAATTAATGAACGTGATTGGGAACATCATATGCATTAGAGTATTAACGTGCCGAAGTCGCTAAAATGCACAACATAATATAATATTCATATATGTGCACTTTCCATGAAACGTTAACATTGTTTAACTGTAGGACATTATACGTGAGAAATTCGTATTCGTGCATGAAATAAATCAAATGCTGTTGGAGTATCCTTTAGGACATGCAGAAACAGGGCAAAACGACTTCATTGTTACCGGTATTGATTTAAAGAACCGTAACTGTGAGAA
This sequence comes from Eucidaris tribuloides, assembly GCA_001188425.1. Classification (NCBI taxonomy): domain Eukaryota; kingdom Metazoa; phylum Echinodermata; class Echinoidea; order Cidaroida; family Cidaridae; genus Eucidaris; species Eucidaris tribuloides. The sequence goes on from JZLH01S0041489.1 coordinate 16,039, forward strand.
AATGATTGCAGTCATATCAAAATCAAATATATTATTTGGAAAGTTGAACGAAATAAAAGTAAATGAACAAATTTCAGTAGTGGTATCACGAAAGCGAAATGTATGTACCAAGTGGAAACTTAGTCCTCTCGAAAAAAACAACAACACACAGTTAATAGATAACATTTAATTAAGAACTTTACCATTGATTGACAATTTATTGATATTTCCATAAACGTCTGCTTCGTGTAATACATGTATATCTAGAATTCCTAAAATAAATTATTGACCTTTAAAGTGACACTTTGCCCTTCTTAAGTTTTTGGATTAAAAGTTTCTTAATTAACACAACATTCTGTGTTCGTTTCTAGCCATTGTAACTTACATTTTATACGACATCGTTTACAGGGCATTGCAAGGCATTTTACGAGATCATCAGCGCCAGCAGAGATTCGGGCCCTAGACATTCGTGCTCAGCAAGCTTATGAAAAGGCAGTTGCAAAAGGCTCAAAAAAGGTCTATCGAACTCGAGTGATGATCGTTGGGCAAGAGAGAGTTGGCAAGACTAGCTTGATGAAGTCTCTTACAGGTCAAAGGTAAATCTGAATAATTTGTAGTGATAGCAAAGGGTACTACAGTGATCTGTTCCTCCCAAACAGGCATCCACAAACACAGAAAAATGAATTCGTTGAAGTCAATTTAAACTCCAGGTTACAATAAAAGAATATGCGAGCTTCCGATAGCTGCGCCTAACAAATTGTAGAATGACCGAGTATACATGAGTATAAACATCATGGAAGAGGGTGAGAACATTTAGCATTTTCACTGTCAAAAAGAATTTTTGCCCCCTGTAGTAACAATTTTCGCAATTTGCGCTAATCAGAAGAATTAGAATTATTGGGAAGGGGATAGTCACCCAGCCCAATGGGGAAGGGGGTGGGGAAGGGTATGGGGATGGAGCAAACACATCGTTTTTGTATTTTACATTAATTTTGATAACTTGGAAAATCATTAAAAAGGGTCATGGCCAATTAAATTCTATGAATATCAGTCTAAGGCACTACAAGACTATTACATTTTGCATAAAATACAAATGAACATACTTTTTCAATTTTCTAAATTTTAGAGCTGACTACAGAGCAGAACTCGGGGAAAAAATTGGACAGAAGTGGCTTATGAATCGGGAAGTTGAATAAAATTTAGGATAAAGAAGCTGCTAATCGGGCTAGACTCCAGGAGCTTAAGGAAAAAAAATTTCTGGCAGTTGCTTTGATCAGGATGGAGCTTAGATAAATTTGTGCAGAAACTGGTTGTAGCAGAAGTTTGAAGGAAATTCGGGTAATTCTTTTGTGCAATTTAAATGGGATTATAGTAGGCTTAACACGCTTAAATTACTATGAAAAGAAAATACAATGTCCAATGTACTTTGAATTAAAAATAATGTTACAATGGACACAAAACATAACAGCTGTGAACCACCTAAGCTGAAGATCCCTTTGCTTGGAGAAAAATCACACACAAGTAATTCTCATTATTCACATGACTGTGTATCTGGGGTGGTCTTTTAATATATGAGCTTGTGTATATATTTTTTTTTACACAGGTTTGATAGGAAGGAAGGAATAACGGACGGTGTTGAAATCTGTACCGTAAAAGTTGGCAACAACGAGGGCGAGGCTTGGTCACTTGAGAAGGAATCCCAACCAGATCCAAATGGTATGAGTTTCATTTTACAAAATAATTCATCTTGTATATCACGCTAATTTTAAACACACTGTACACCAATCATGCACCAATGATTAGATTTGAAATTTAAATTGCAATTGAAGTAGTAGGAGAAATAGAAGATGATGGACTTATACAAATGAAAGAATAGCACGGGATGACTAATATCTATCAATGGAATGACAGCAAGCTTGTGGAGTTTAAAGACTGTGGAAGACCCGTTGAAAAAAAAATTGTCGAACTTTACTATCTGGCATATCTGACAGTGTTTGAATGGACAAATAAACAGCCTAGAACACAAAAGTTCGCAGAGTTATGATGTCACTAGTACAATCTGTGCATGCAAGTACAAATTGGCACATTAATTATTCTCAGCCGATAGGAAATTCTGCAACACAACAGTCTATGGGAGAAAGCTGGAATGGTCTCATTGATTTTCATTGTTTAAAGCACTTAATGACCGTTTTGAACTGCAATTTTTTTCAGGGCTTAATTTTTTAGACCGTATCAGAGACAATAAGTAGCATGGAGAATCATGCAGCTCAGATTTTTAAACTAGAAATATTGTTATACAATGCCTTTTAATTGATAATCAGAATAAAACAACAAAGAGAAATTACAAACAAGCTCTTTTCTGAATTCCCTTTTTTTATTTTAATAAAACATCTATTATTATTTGGGTACGCCACGGATAGCACATTCGGACAGCTCATTGGTCGTCGTGTATTTCGCCTGTTATTGCTGAGTATAAGTTATTACAGTAACCAGAATTGAACTTTCCAAAAGATAAAGTTTGGGTGGTGCATGGTTTATCATTTTGAAGTTATGACAAACAATAATACAAAACGATTTCATTACAATAAAGAAATAATTAATCAAGAAGATACAAAGTGGAGAGTATCCTCGCTTTAAGAACGCCACAGGGAGAAACCGCCACTATTGAGAATGGGATAAGAGATATGAAATTATAATAGAAATTAAAATTTGTATGTTCATTTCACAGCGCCTGGTGTTTTCGAAACGGCAGTTGCAGAGGCTACAATGGAAAGACTAAACGAGGTATTCTGGTGTTCGTGAAGAAGTGTGAAATTATTAATTGTCCTGTTAATTGACTGTTTGACGCACAATAAATTGTAATCAAAACATGTCAGAATTTTTAGCATATCTGAAATACAAAGTAAAAAATAAAAATAAAAAATGACCGCTGTAGATTTAATTCCCAAATTAAGAAATGTGAGCAGATCAGCGGAAAGATAAGAGCAGGTATGTTTAAGAACTTTATGTGACATGAAGGGCAAGTATTCAGAGTAAAAAAGTAAAATTTTATGGTACTATAAGCTAAGCGAAGGATAGGGATACGAAATTGATAGGGTGTAACTTGTACAGATTAATTTGATTAATTATGGTGAACATTCTGGTCAGAGCCCACTGAATATACTCGTCAAAGTGTACGCGCGCGCGCGCGCGCGCGTGTGTGTGTGTGTCGTGTGTGAGTGTGTGAGTGTGTGTGTCGTGTGTCTGTGCACCGTATGTCTGTGCCTATGTGTGTGTGTGCGCGCGTGTGAGTCTGTGAGAATTGAAAGTAAATTTTTGGAACTGTGAGCGTGCATGCATAACGGCGATTTAGTGTTGGCTCCAGGATTTTTGCTAAGATTGACCAATGGTTAAAAAGTAAGATCACTCCAAAAAATGTATGAATAAAATCAGTCATTAAAAAATAGAGAGAAGTACTTCCAGAAGTATGCATTGAGCCACTTTTTAGTGAAAAGGAATATTCAGAGTAGTACGGTTTAGCTTTTAGAAACGAATAAAACATAAATTAACAATGAACTACATTATGTTTAACTCCAAAACAGGACAACCTTGATGAAGAGATTCCACAGACATCCATGGAAAGAACAACGACGCAAGCAGGTAACTGACCTGACTCATGCGATATCAAATATGAACTGCGTTAGATGAATTTGTTCTGAAATTACTGAGTTGGTGTACTGAATCAGTACAGTACTATTGATTGCTCTCAAAGAGTAGAAGAGTTGATTGATAAGCATTATTTCAATGAAATATTCAGGAAGAAACTAACATTTGAATTATATGTGATGTGTTCACTAATTGGAAAATCTTAAAGGGAGAAGGCACCAGCAACTAACAGGCATAAGTTAAGAAAACATTTGAGTTCTTGCCAACCAATCAGATCGCACATACACATTGCTGAAACTGACCAAGCATGACCGATGCATGCCACCCGACGTGTGTTAGTCACGCCATAGTAATGTATGCACTGTTTGAATCGATAAGCTCCTCCCCCTATGGCTGTTTCTATCTTAAGATATCTTAAGATAAGGCTTGCAAAGACATAAAATAAACACAAATTAACTAATTTATATGACCTTGCTGAGTGTGAGTGTCACACAGTAGCCCTTATTTAGGCTGTCTTTATCACCATATACCATAATTCTCACAATACTCTCAATGCCTTTTTATTTCTTAACTTATGCCTGTTAGTTGCCGGTGCCTTCTCCCTTTAAATTTTGCATTTCAAGATGATTTTGTTAAAGGCAGAGCGTCTCTGTAGCTAGCTTGTGTGGTTTTTTTTTAGTAAGTTATCGCTCTACTTTATTGAACATGTTAAGTATTACATACAATACTTAAAGCCACAGACTTACAATGACCGCAGATTAAAAAAAATGTGACCTACTTCACAATTCTCCATTTTCTAGTGTCTTTGAAAAGGTCTAAAACTAAAGCCCTGAAAAAATTGTACTTCAAGATAATGATTCAGTGCTTTAAAAGAGTGAAAATCTACAAGCACTCAAATTGACCGGATTCACCTGTCCATTTCCTCCCATATGGACTTACTGTGTACATATCTGGGCTATCTTATCCTCCACCGGTGTGGAAATTGTTTACTGATGAATATCTTTCTTGTGGCAGCATAACTTTCCAAACTTTTGTATTCCAGGGTGTTTATTTGGCCGTTTTATTATGTAGCTCAGATATCACAACTTGATATTTATAATTCAAATTGAAGCTCCACAATGTAAGCCTATTACTTCCACATTAAGGCAATTCAAATCTATGGAATCATTTCAAAGAAATGCAATGTATTGTGAAAATTGTCATTTAAGTGGTCAATGTCGTTGGGCAACAAATCTTGACTTTATTGTCTAAGAATTTACTTGGATCATATAAAATATGTTTTTCAGATTTACCTGTTTCCAGAAAGGATGAGTCAGACCAGCGGCGTAGGCCTACCGTTCAAAGGGTAAGATGTCTCTTACTATTCATATCATGGGTTTTAACACACACACAAAAAAAATCATAAGTCTTCAGTTCTTGGTTTACCTTGAATGCATGTAGATAATAAACGATTTAAAAGACATTTCATAATGTTGCTGATTAAATATCAGTGGACATTGTCAACATTGGCAAAATTGGTTTGCAATGTTGTACACATATTTCAGTTACATTCTCAATCGTATTAGTATATTTAAAGCTAACTTTGCAGAAATAATTTCATGGCAAAAAAATGTCAAATCATTATCTTACGGCACATGTCAATGCAGGGATTGTCGTGACAGCTCCGTTATTGCAAAGTTCGGTAATTGTACGAACGTTATTTTCCTCGAACACATTGTAACACCATCACGATTCGCTTTTACATGTCACACGTTCCTGTTTATGTAACATTGCTATTTACTTCAACATGGTAAGGATTAGAGGTTCAAGACGCATTTTGCATGGAAATACGTCGGGTTTCTTGATCGCATTCACCCTCTGATCATGCTGATTGCTCCTTGGATGAGATGTGATGGCATCGAACTGTAAGTGTTTAATGAGAAGTTCGCAAAATGCATCAGATAATCATGTTATGAACATAATACATTGACAATAGGTGTGCAGACATTCCTCAACCTATTGGTTCTTTAACCAGGGTTTTCACAGGTCAGGGGCTTTCTGGAAAGTCAAGGAACTTGAACTTGAACTTAAACCTTTTCCGTAAATCGAAAATCCAGGAAAGTCTGGGAATGCATCAATTTCTCCTGGAAGGTCAGAGGAAATCAGTTAGTCAAGATATTTTTAATAAGACCTTGACTGGGGGCTTGCTAGATTTGCAATGATGCATTTTCATACGCTTTACAAATGTCAAAAACAGACTTGGAAATTTACAATTTTTGCTCTGGAAAGTCATGGAAAGTCATAGGCCAAGAGCTTTAGGTTTAACCTGGAAATATTTGGTAACAAGCTGATTTTTTCAGGATAGGTCCAGGAATATGTCTAAAATAACATACTAAAAGTCCTCATGAATCCTCCGTGAGGGTTTTCCGCAATCCAAGATGGCGTCCAAAATGGCCGCCATTTCCTGTTTTTCTGATACCTTTGCAAGTAGGTGTCACTTATACACACTTCAAATGTCTAAATATATGTTTTGAGACACAAGGAATCCAATGAAATACTTATTCAGAGATTTTGAAATACACAAGAACCACTTTAACTACTTAAACTCTTTTAGAAATTCAACATGGCGCCCAAAATGGCCGCCATTTCCTGTTTTTCTATAACTTTGCAAGTAGTTATCATTAATACACACTTCAAATGTCTAAATATATGTTTTGAGACACAAGGAATCCAATGAAATACTTATTCAGAGATTTCAAAATACATAAGAACCTATTTAACTGCTTGGTATCTTTCAGAAATCCAATATGGCGCCCAAAATAGCCGCCATTTCCTGTTTTTCTCATAACTTTGCAAGTAGTTATCATCAATACACACTTAAAATGTCTAAACATATGTTTTTAGACACAAGGAATCCAATGAAATACAGTATTTAGTTATTTTGAAACACACAAGAACCAATTAAATGGCTTGACCTCTTTCAGAAATCCAAAATGGGGCTTAAAATGGCCGCATTTCTTTTTTTTTTCAAAACTTTTCAAGTAGTCCATAATACACACATTAAATGTCAAAACATATGTTTCGAGACACGTGGATGTCAATAAAATATGTATTTTGAGATTTTGAAGCACACAAGAACCAATAAAAACACTTGAGCTCTTCCCACAAAATCTAAATGGCACCCCAAATGGCCGCCAGTTTGCACTATCAAAACAATTCTGTTTACAGACAAGCTAGTAATATAAAGCACGTTTTAAGCCTGTTTCAGGATACAAGGTATAATTCAAAACATAATACTGTTAGAGATTTAAACACTCAGAAGTTCCAGTTAAATCTTAACCTTAAACGTGCACAGTCTTAGTTGCATCAGTCATCATCATCATCATCATTGGATGATGTATCATCAATGTTACTGTCCTCTGAAGATGGGGTAATATCATCATTATTTGCATCTATTATTGTTAGTGCTGTATTGTTGCAATTAAGACAACTGTATTTACTGAACAGCGAAGTACAAAAGAGTCCAAGTTTTTTGCAGCTACATCTCACGCTTCTGCAACCATCTGGTTTGCACCCACTATAGCTACCATGTTTAGGAAAGCGTCGGGTACAAGAGCAATGTCCGTCTTTATACAGGTGTAAGAGTTCCATCCTGAAATTGCAAGCACCATTGAGGCTTACACATCTATTCTTGGACTGTAAGATAGGTGCAGTATGAATGTTGCTTGGCTACAGCACTAGTTAGAGGTAGACTTCCATGAAACCAGAAAACTGTGACCGATTGCCCCTAGCTCTTTTACCTAGTCGTGGGTGCGTCCACTGTTTTTGAAGATATGCAGCAATTCATACTCTCGGTTCTTGTGTGGCCAACCATATTGAAGCTTTAGGCTTGCCCTGATGATATATTGTAGAGACGGTGTCGCATCCTGTCACACCACGAAGAAACATTAAGTGATTTCCAGTGTTCCCTATGCCATGCTGAAATTCATGAATGTTGAAGACTGTGACAGGATTACTGCGGGATAGCATGCACATGCAGAATTGGTTGCCCGAGCAACTGCCTGACTACCATGACCAGTAGGTATGTTTCCGTACCACCGACAATAACTGGCACCTATACTCTGCTACTGTTAGTGCTGTAGAGCCAATCAGGCTGATTGGCGTCTGCTTCTGCCTGCTCGACACATCTTATTGCTGTTGTTGGCTAAGAAAACTGCTTGGGTCGTGGTGATTGACATAGTATCTTCAATCATGATGTCACTAGAGGTACACTTCTGGGCTCTTTGCCTCAGCTCAACTACCTTGGTCAAATTTGCACTGCTATATCCATCGAACACCACCATCGAAATGAGCTCCATAATGTTTAAGGATGTACGAAATTTTGACTGACCAACATCAGCATAGGTTGACAATTGTGGAAAAATAACTGATTACTGTAGGTGACCACCATCTAAAACAAAGTGACATTTTCTGACAGGTCGGATTGCTTGGTAAACGATTTGTAGCAGGAGAGAACTCTTTCCTGGCTTCTGCATCACCCTGCCTTTGAAAAGGGAAAGTGACCGAGGAACAAGCTCATACGCAAAGAATGATTCCATTTAAGCACAGTTATTCAGGACATAATCCTTAAACATTATTGAGCTCATTCGATGTGATGTTTTGTGGAAATAGAAGTGCAACTTTGACAAAGGTAGCTGAGCTGAGGCAAAGAGCCTAGAAGTGTACGTCTAGTGACATAATATACTGAAGATAAATGCCAACTACCACGGCCCAAGCAGCTTTCCTAGCCAACAGCAACAATAAGACACACGCACTCTACGTGACACTCTACATGGAAAATGCTCATAGCTGATATATGTGTCAAGCAGACGCCGACAACCCGATTATCTCCATAGCACTAGCAGTAGCAGAAGTTTCTTCATGCTACATGACAGGATGTGACACTGTTTTGCAATCTATCGTCAGGGCAAGCGTAAAGATTTTAATATGGTACACAAGAACTGGGACTATGACTTGATGGAAACCTTCGCTGAGAGGAAGCACCCATGACGAGGTAAAAAGGGCTGGAGAAGCCTTCATTTTTAAAGCTTTATGGAGCCAGCAGTTTAGAATCTCTTGATGACTACCGTCACATCGCAAACAAAGGAGCAATCAGTCACAGTTCTCTGGATTCATCCTTTCAGCTTGAAAGTCTACCCCCAACTAGTGCTGTAGCCAAGCAACATTCATATTGCAACTATCCTACAGTCCAAGAATGGATGTATAACCATTTACCTCCGACAGAATGAGGCTGGCGATTTCAGGATGAAACTCTTATAACTGCATACAGACAGACATTGCTGTTGCACCCGACACTTTCCTGAAGATGGTAGCATGCGGGTACAAACCAGCTGCAAGAAACTTCGACTCGTTTGTACCTGGGTGTACAGTAAATACATTGCCCCGGGGGGGGGGGGGCACTCGACTTACAAAGTGATACCTATATGCCGCACCGAAATCGAAAATCGGGGGCTTTGGAACGGGATTGAGCAAAAAATGGGGGTCTCTGGAACTGGAGCTAAAGCTTCAGAAAACCTCAAAATGCTATGCTCTGGAACTGCACCGCGGCGAAGTTCCGGCGCGCCAACGGCGCGCCGTGCTGAAATGGCAATGCTCTGGCTCGGCCGCGCCGAAAAATCAGAAGCGGAACGGCAATTTTGGGGGTCCCTGGAACTGGAAAAATCAAAAATTTTCTGTGATTTCTGAAATTCAGATGCTCTGGAACGGAAATTTGTGCTGAAAATGGGGGTCTCTACCGCGGCACATACGTATCACACAATTATGCTAAGTGCCCCCCCCCCCGGATACATTGGTCTCAATTGGAACAATATACAGCTCCAACACTAAGAGATGCCAATAATGATGATATTACCCCATCTACAGAGGACATTAACATTGAAGATACATATAATGATGATGATGATGATGATGATAATGACTACTGTAACTAAGTCATCATCATCGTCGTCGTTTAAGGTAAAGATTCAACAGGAACCTCTGAGCTTTTATATCGCTTACTTATTATGTTTCGCATTATGTTGTACCTCACGGAAAGCTCAAGTGTTTGGATCTAAAATATTCCATTGTGGTTTTTTATGTCTCAAAACATAATATTTAGACATTTAAAGTGTGTATTAGTGATACTTGCAAAGTTAGAAAAACTGGAAATGGCTGCCATTGTGGGTGCCATTCTAGATTTCTGAATTCAATTCAATTCAATTCAATATGGTTTTATTCAAGTCATGTCTGGCAGCTATGCAGCTGAATTGCACATAATTTACATAAAAGGTTTTAAAAAATACAAAACAGTGTACAAAATTAAAATACATGACGCAATTGAATAACTAATTAATTTTAAAAAGCCCATTAAGGTAAAAAGTAAAAAGTGAAAAGTATGTACAGCCTTAAAATAGTTGTCATAAACAAGCAGTATCTGATTACAGAATTCCAAAATGAAAAAATAATTAATTCACGAAGTCAGAAAAGTGTGATCATAATATTTGCTAACTGGATTGAAAACAAGTTACCGGATACTTAAAGTATTGTGGAGTTATGAAGGCTAAAGAATAATAATATATTAAAAAATTACATTTGGATCTTAATATCACGGTAATATTATTTTTCATGATGTATGGTTGGTTACTTAAACATGCGAAAAATATTTGGATAATGTAAAAGGTAATCGGACCAATTTGTACTTGTAATCAAATTAGTGCATTATATAAAAATTCAACTGACAACTCAATATGATGGACTGTAACATAAATTAAGAAAAAAATACACTACATAGAATTTAAAAGATGCTACGGCATAAGGTATTGCACTGTTTTCATCCTGTTCTAAACATTTTTAGTTTCAGTCCATTTTCTTAGGACTGTCGTTCGAGATCTCCTTCTTAGGGCGGTGGGTGGCAAGGTGTTCTTTTGGAACTGCGTTTGTCTGTTTGAGATTCTTTGAAAGAATGAAAATGCCCAGAGGTTTTCTCGCCGGGCAGAGAAGAAGGTGGCTAATATTGGCAAGTGTCAAGTGCGTTCGTCGTAAGCTTTACAAATTGGTTTCGAGGAGATACGGAGAGCTGCTTTTGTCATACGTTCGCGAGACTGTTGGATTGTTTTATTGTAAGACCCCACTCCAGACAGGACAACGTATTCAACATATTTCGGTCTTAATGTAATGCAGTAAACAGTAAGAAGATCATCATGTTGGCAAGAAACTGAACCTGTTCTAAGGATTCTCAACACATATGGAGTTTTGCATTGGCTCGTTCACAATGTCATTCACAGTGCGAATCCCATATCTCAGGTCACTTTTGTATCAAAATTCCTGATAAGGTTTTCACAGTGTTCACGGATTGCAATTCGTAGTCATTCAATGAAATTGCAGCAGGGTGGATGCCGAGCTTGTTAGAAGAAAGTGATGTCATATGAAACATTTAGCTGATTAGGGACATCTTATTCTCCAAGCCCAACTAGACAAAACGATTACTGCAGTCTTGCATTACGCGGACGTTGACGGAGTTTGCGACATATCAATGAGAGTCATGTCCATCTACATTACTTGAAAGCCTTAATGCCGTGGGTGGGGTTGCATCATTTTATCATGCACAGAGAATATTAGCTGCAGCCCTAACGCGTGCCTTGTGGAACACCGGCTGTGGATGGTCTGACCAACTTGACATGGATGCTTTGTAACGCCACTTTTGACACCGTCGTGAGAAAATTCGCCTATCCATGGTACGATTGATCCACGGACGCGAATCGATTAACTTTGAAATCGCTAACGTATGATCGATATGGTACGAAGCCTTAGGTCGTGAAAATCAGTGACCACCATTGACGATGGAAGATTTGGGTATTTCGATTGCCATTCACGAACAAGGTTTATGCAAAAATGTTTATGAGAACAATGGGAGGTAGAGAGAATTTGCTGTTACCATATTGGTTTGGATTAAACTTTTGGTTGTAGTGTCACGCAACATATAGCTTCAACCATAAAACTTCTCAGCAAACTTTCGCAAAATGATCTGTCAGCGAAACACAGGTCGAAGTTCCATGGGTTAGCGGGGGCTCGTTTTGGGGATTGGTTTTATAAACAGTTGGCCTCTCTTCCATTGTCTCCTAGTACTTTTACTGTTCTGGAAAGGATGTGTGAAATAATGAGGTCAAGGGTACTACTCTCACCAAAAATCTCCTTTGATGATTGTGCAGAAATTCCATCGTGTCCGCCTGCTACAGTATTTTGGTTATTTAAGACTTTTGTACCTCCCATGGTTTGTAGTTCGTTGGACAGGGGAGGGGCGGGTAAGTTAGGCAGGAAGCGCCGTTCATAGGTTGCTGGCAATCCAAGTCATCGCAAATGTTGCATCGAAAATGAATTGTTTAATAGCGTTGCGCAACCTATACACTGGGTTATCAGATTCAACACCGGGTATTTCAATTAGGGACTTGTTTCAGTGCTATGTTCCAGTAATGTTATACGCGATCTCTCGATACCATGACGAAGGGTTGCCTTTGTTTATCGTTGGAATTAT
>JZLH01S0041489.1:36102-56396 GCA_001188425.1 Eucidaris tribuloides
AGAGATTCACCCGGGCCTTAAATATGTCATTGGGCTACGTTACCCCGCGATAAACTGAGATGGCTGGTCGGAATATGTGATGTAACTTGGGTGAATAACTGTAATTATCGACGCAAACCAATAACTGATAAATCTGGGGCTGAAAGGTCAATAGGTCAAAGGTTCACCCGGCCTCTAAATAGATCGATTTGGGCTCGTTACGCGATAACGTTGAAACCCCTGATCGAATTTTGATAAAACTAGGACCAAGATATGTACTATGACCACCAATGAACTGATTAGATCACTTGGAGCTAGAAGTTCACAGGTCAACCGTCACCGGCCTAAATATGTCTGATTTGGGCTCGTACGCGATAAACTTAGACGGCTGGTCGATTGTCATGTAACCCTTGGGGTGAAGTATGTATTATTAAGCACCAAATGAACTGATTATGATTGGGGCTAAAAGTCAAAGGTCACAGTACACCCGGCTTAAAATATGTCTGATTTGGCCGTTAACCGCGATAAGCTTGAGAGCGGCTTCGAATGTGATGTATGGGTGAAGATATGATATAGCACGCTATGAACTGATTAATTTTGGCGGCCGAAAGTCAAAGGTCCCCGGCCTAAAAATGTCTGATTTTGGGCCTCGTGTACCTAATGATAACTTGAGAACCGCTGTCAGACTTTTTAGTGTTATATTGGGTGAAGTATGCTATATGGAGCGCAAGCCAATAACTGATAAGAGTTTGGAGCTCAAGGCAACAAGGTCAAGAGTCACCGGACCTAAATATGGTCTATGTTGGGCTCAGTTAATACCGCCGATAACACTTGAGAGCGCTGGTCGATTGTGATGAAAACATTGGGTGAAGTAATTTATTATTAAACACCAATAAACGTATTAGATTTGTAAGGCTACAAGGTCAAAGGTCATCCGATCTAAATATGCGATATTGGGCTCGTTACCATGATAACTTGAAGAACGCGCTGTCAGATTTTATGTTATTTGGGTGATATAGTATTATGAGCACCAATAACACTGATTAGACTTTGGACTCAAAGTCAAAGGTCACCGGCCAATAAATATGATCTGAGTATTGGCCATTAACTGTCAGGTGATAACCTTGAGATCAGACTATTCCAGATTTGATGTACACTGGCGAGTATAGTATCTATATAAGGCACACAATTACTGATTCGCTTTGAGTTGCAAAGGTCAGAGTCAAAGGTCACCGGGCCATAAATATGTCTGATTGGGCCGTTAACCCGCGATAACTCTGAGACGCTTAAATTGGCATTTTACCTAGTAATTGGTCAAAGGTGCACATGGCTTATCATATCTATATTCATCTAATGGTCTGCTTACCATGGTAACATTGAAGCTTATCAAATTACATCATTGGATGGAGTCCAGCTGCGGAGGCAATACCCATTCGACTGCGCGCAATCGAAACTGTGCTCCTAGGTTTATTATTATGAATACTATTCCATGATAACAAACATATGTTAGTCAGATTTCAACAATTTTGGGGAGATCAGGTTATCAACAACTTAGTCTTGCAGAACCAAACTTCTTCTCAGTTATGTAATCTAGTCAAAATTAATCTTATGTTTGAAAGGAGTTTAAAATCAGGGAAAAAATTAGTTTCCTTTTTGGGTGCTACTTTTCCTGTTTTAGTGCTTTCCAGATAATCCTTTGTATCAAACCCATTGCCAATTTATGGGGGCTCTTTTGTCATTTCGGGAGCAAATCGCCACGCGCCCCTGTGTATTTTCCCCCTGATAAATATGTTATCTGCATCATGGGCTAAAAAAATTATCCCATTACCATGAAGCACCCTTAACAAGATTAATGTAACCAAAGATAGGCAGGTCAGAACACCCCACTCCCCCAAAATCAACTTTGAATGTAGTTGTTTTTTTTCTGGGGGGGGGGAATCCTGCATCAATGTACTTCAATGTGAGTGAGACACCAATTCAAGTTAATCTCATATTTGTTTCATGCTTAAATATTTCCCTAAGGGCAATTTATTAAATTAAAACAAGTGGACTCCTTGTAGTCTCGCCTGCATTACATAAACTGCTATGGCAGCATTTTTGACTTCATGACCTCGAAATGTCAGATGATTTGTGACATTTGATATTAAACATCCATATCAAATCTGAACATATATTTTTGAATTACCGGTAGTTAAAATTTCAAGAACTAATTGGCCTAATAAGTTTTATTCATGTTTATTGACCTGAAATAACCTGTAACTTTGACGTTGTGACCTGGAAATTGTGTCTGATTTTTGATATTAGACACAAGTTTCTGCAATTCTTGAAACAAATAATCTAATTCAATTGACCTGAAATTATATTTTTTTTTATATAAAGAGGCAATGCAGTAGACAAAATGCCATTACAGTTTGTGCCAAGATTGATAACATTATTTCATGAAATATGAACACATAAAAAAATTGATCAATTCATCTTCACATTAACTTTTAAAAATTATAATCTACAATTGCCTTTCTAAAATGACTTTTGACCTGGATCTTGTGACTTTGTGTCACATGATTTCAGATACTTGATAACCCTTGTGTACAGATTTTATAGAATTCAAACAAATACTTTTGGATTGATACTAAAAATTCAAAATGTAACATAATTTGTTTTACATTGGTGCACAACATAATAAACTTTATTGACCTGAAATGACTCATGACCTCGACTTTGTCACATGAAATTCTTATCACATGATTGGTGTTGTGGTAATACTTGATAACCCACATTACCTAGTTGCATGAAATAGGAACATTCAAAATTGTGTTAGAGTTCAAAATCTTAATTTGATTTCGAGGGAAAAAATAAAACTTTTCTTTACATGGGCTACTTTTCCAGTTTCAGTTTACTTCAGATATTCTTTTGCATTATGAGGGCTCTTTCGCAAATCACTAGGACTCTTTTACCATTTTGGGGGCAAATTGCCCCATTCCCCAGGTATTTTTTGTCTCTCTGATGGCTGATTGGCTATCAGGGTCTTCCCCATTGCAACCTGACTCCTGCGGGACAAAGCAAATCTACAAATTTATATTCAAATTCAAGTTCAATTTATTTCATTTATCATGAAAACTAAAAAAAAATACATAAGCACAGAAAATTAAGAAATACTACATTACATAAATACAAATACATTACAAAAGAACAGACGGACAAACAAACACTTAATTTATAAGAATGGGGGGTCAGCAAAAAGAGCTAGTAGCCTTAGAGAACGTTGACCCCTTAGGAACATACAAAATGAAATATCACGTAGAATAAAATATCAAGTGCAATTAAAATTTATATAGGTCTAAGACGAATAAAAACTTAACAGATATTATTTGTAAACACGTTTAAAACTATTAACAGTTGGGGCATTTTTCAAAGCAATTGGTAAATGGTTCCATAATATTGGACCTTTAAAAGAGATTGTATTTTTTGAGGTATTTGTTCTAGCTTTTGGCAAATGATAATTAACAGAATTATGTGTATTATGATTGTGAACACTACTACATGTATTTAAAGAAAATTTAGACAACATAACATAACCTTTAGAACACATAAACATAAATATTGCAGTGTTGAGGTTATTGATATCGTACACATTAAGCAACCGTAAGTCGTTAAAAATTGGCAAGGTGTGGGCATTGAATGGGGCATTGGCAATAATTCGGAAAGTTTTTTTCTGCAGTAGAAATAGACGGGGCATATAATAATCAGTTCAATAAGACCATGTAATATTGCAATAGTTAATGTGAGAAATAAACAAAGCATAATAAATCATAATCAAAATGTTTCTTGGAAAATGTGTGATACGATAAAGAATACCAACACATTTTGCCATTCAATTACATACGACACCAATGTGTTCATGCCAATTACAAGTTAATTTATCGTCAATATTCACACCTAAAAATTTAACTGAAGAAACACTTGAGATAATTTTATTATCAAACTTAATAATTACGTCATCTGTTTCAGTTTTTTTCTTAGTAAATAATGTAAATTGGTTCTTATTTGTATTCAGGACTAATTGATTGTTTATCAGCCAACTATTCAACTGAATCAATTCATCATTAAAGATGTTAACTAAAGCTGTAAGATTATTATTTGACATGAACAAACTAGTGTCGTCCGCGAACAAAATAAATTGTAAACACTGAGATGATTTACAAAAATCATTAATATATATTAAAAACAATAACGGACCCAAAATAGAACCTTGGGGCACTCCGCATCGAATAGGTTTGAAAGAAGAATTTTGGTCATCAATAGATATAAACTGAAAGCGATTCGATAAATAATTGAAACAAAACTCCACGTAAACCATAGGCCTAATCATATAATTTTCTTAACAAAATCGAATGATCTAACGTATCAAAGGCTTTACTTAAATCGAGAAATAAACCAATCAAATATTCTTTGGAATCAATAGCATTTGCAGCTTTGTGAATAAAATCAAGAAGAGCCATCGATGCGGAGTGTCCCGTTCTGAAACCATATTGATTATGTGACAAAATATTACACGAGGTAAGAAAATTATACAATCCATTGTACAAATATTTCTCAAAAATCTTTGAAAATGATGGAAGCACTGATATAGGACGATAATTCTGTATACAATCTACATCACCGTTTTTAAACACAAGGGTTACTCTCACTATTTTTAATTTGTCAGGGAAAATACCATGTGAAATGCAAGAGTTAAAAATAAAAGACAGAGGTGAACAGATAATGAGAATTATTATTTTTTTAATAATGCTTTCTTCAACACCATCACACCCTGCACTGCTTCCATTTTTTAAATTACGAACTATTTCAATTTTTTCCTCGCATTTGATTGAGGTAAAATAAGCAGATCACTCATTGACATTCAGCTGCCGATGGTAAACACTGTTAGAATATTGCACATTATTAGTCAAATTAATACCTATATTTACAAAATAATCATTAGATATATCAGCCATTTCATTCTTATTTGTAATTATTGCACCATTATTATTTATACTCTGTATAATTTTTTTTTTTTACTGGATTTTGTACCTATTGCTTCATTTGTTTTCCATGTAGCTTTGATAGTACCTCTATTGTTACTAAATGTTACTTTGTAATATTCAAATTTTGCCTTTTTAATTTCACTATTAATACGGTTTCTATATCGTTTATACACCATCTTCCTATAATTAGTAGGCTTTTTACGTATTTTTTGTATAATCATATAATTGCCATTTCTTTCTAATCTGTTTTTATTAATTCCTTCGTAATCCATGGTTTATTGACTCTTCTATGCCTAAACTTTACTCCTTGAATTGGAAAACATTTAATATACAAACACAGAAATTGATCTAAAAACGAATTATAACAATCATTAGGGTCATTAAAATCTAATTTTCAGGATGTATTTATTAAATATTAATTAAATTTAGTGTCATTTATTTGTCTCCTCAAAAGGCAAGAATTCCTTCCCTTAATTTTAAGATTATTACAAACACAAAATACTGGAAAATGGTCACTTATATCGACTTAAACAACACCGCTATTAATTTCCGTACTTTTACTTGTAAATATATTATCCAGTAGTGTCAAGGAATTCGATGTGTAAAAAAATGTATTCAAAATTTCAATCTTGTTCACGCTTTAGCGCATTTGGTGACCCTCGCCACTTAGCAAGATTAAAAAAAATCATCATAACATGTAATCATCCCGTGCAGTAACCAGATTAAACTGTAGTTATGATCCATTGAACGCGATCGGAACTGAAATAAAGATCAAATGGTAGAATTATTTTCCGTTTCCTGTTACATTTTTCCCTTGTATATCTCTCAGATGGAAGAACGTAAACACTGTTGAGGAACATTTCTTTCTAAATGCCAGTCACCTCCAGTCAAAAGGCCCAGAGGAAAAAAATTGCAGCTTTACCAATGTGAGCCGCTCCGACGGTAGGGGGCAAAAGTCGCAACGGACGAAATCACAGAAAACGCCAAAAACCAACCCAAACCACTATTTGTGGTGAATTTTTTTGATTTCAGTTTTGAAAAGTTTGATATCCTTTCTATCTAAAGTGTGAGCTTCAGCTTTGGATTCGAGTTCTAAATACCCCAAAACAGCGATTTTCCAAACCCTTTTCTTTGGGTCAAGTTGTCGTTCGAGCGAACGATCGTCCGAAACCGGGTTGCTAAGGACAGTGTCACGTGACATCGGCACACGGCGTATTTCCAGTATCCTAGCTTTTTCACAGGCAGTGTACTTGGTGTGTGACTGTATGCATGAACATGTAATGCTTTACTTTTTTAATCAAACAACATGAATGAAATTAAATTCGAATACGCTCGGGAGGGGTACAGCTACTCCGTCCTAATGCTCGTTTAGAATTTCTATTCATTAAACACACTCTTTTTTTCCCTGTCATCAAACGCCCGAGTGTCCCATGTAAATTGTTTGGAATTCTCTGTTTGATTTCGGAATGCTATAGGGAAATTTCAAGAACAAAAATGCGTAATCCCTCTTTCAACAATCCAACAGTGCCGATCACAACACAGATTTATATAAAGTGGACGCTACCGCAGAGAGAGGTGTGAATTATTTTCGTGCCTCCCTTTATACATTGCTTTGCATCTCAGAGTTGAGATAATTAAAGAAAGTATTGTATCTTGCTGAAACTGAAAACGTTGAGTGTTCTCTCTTTCAAGTTAGTTTGTTTGCAACTGGTAAAGTGGATACTACACAAACAACCATTGAAGAAGAAAACAATAGACCCGGATCTCGGCCAGGCAGTGCTACGCGTGTTAATCCCCTGTCTATAGAAAGCGTTTCAAACTTCTTTTGTTGAGGAATGTGAGTTACACTTAAGAAGCAAGGGTCTATGAGAAACTTGCATGCCCATACTACATAAGTTATATACATGTACATAGTCTTGTACTTCTACCAGCAAAACACATGGATAAATTTAAAAAGAACCAGTAGCATACAAGGTCAGGATTTCATGTATTGCTATGGATTTTTTTTTTATTTCTGCTAGGAAATGTGGTGTGTTTGAATTATGAAAAATACAGAACGCACGATCTTACACAAATTATGATTGGTTTCCAGACTTCTTACACTACTCAAGTGAAAGCTAAAAGTGATGTTTTCTCATAGAACTGGAAACGACATCAAAAACTGCTGTAGGTATAATCGCCGCAGCAAATGGCTATACAGTGACATACGGCAAGAACTGGGTTTGTAGTGTTAAATTTTCATATGGAGTTTGTGATTGTGATTGTTATTCTTTTTAGAATTTTTAGGACATCATCAATATAAAAAAAAATGAAAACACTATTTTTCCATAATGAATTATATTAAGATTAATTAAATTAAAGATTGCTATGATTGTAGCGACACATTTGCGCCGAATGGCTGCAGAATATCGGTAATTTTGTTTTACATTGTCACATACATCATTAAACTTTCCACTGTAAACATTAATAAATGAACTTGAAATTTTGCATACAACTGGACAAGAGTACAGTCTGTCACCATGCCAATTTTCAACGTTTTTGTTCCAGGTGAAGCCCCGGTTGCTAAGGAATTTTTAGGACTTATATCACTTATTCAAGGGCGCATCGTGGCCGACTGAGTTTCAATTCATGGTGAAACTTTAAACGCCAATTTCTCCGTTAACTTCCTTGGCGCGCTGTCTTAAAATTGAACTTTCGGTCGCGTTTTTCGCCCCTTTCCTTTTGCGTATATTTCAAGTATTATATATCATTTTAAAGCTGAGAATATGGAGATTTTGAATCAAGCAAAAAACAGAAAATGATTTTTGCGACTTTTGCCTCCTACCGTCGGAGCGGCTCACAATTTATTAACGGTATACATAGCCCATACTTGACAGCCCGAAGGCTGAATTGCGCATGGAATACAATATTGGAACATGTATCATTTATCAGGGCAGCGGCTACAGCGTCATAGAAAGGTCCGAAGAATGTTGATAGTATTGAGGTGGTCATCACCTTTGTGTGTGAGTTCTTGAACGTTCCGAGTTTGTTTTTCCTCAACACGGGACCTCCGGCTTTTCGTCCTATATCCGAGGGACTCGGTAATGGGGATAAAGTGCCTTACGCACATTGGACACAATCCCCATGACGTGGACTGGAACCCAGGACCTGTAGGTTGGGAAGCCAAGCTGTTATTCGCTAAACCATGACGCCTTTCCAAATCCAAGATCTTAGGAGTGTTAGAATGTGACAAATGTGGTACATTACAAATAGTAACTAGTTGTAGTAGGTATTGGATTGTTGCTGTTGTTAATTTTTGTAGGATCTCAGGTTCATTCCGGCATTAAAAAATTTAGGCCACTAATGTTCTCGATAGGGGGCCAGAGGTCAACTCGTCCCCTAGCAACCAAATGATAACGACAAATTAAAAAAATAGTATTACTACTACTACTTATAATAATAATAGTGATGATGATGATGATGATGATAATAATAATAAGAAGAAGAAGAAGAAGAAGAAGAAGAATAATAATAACAATAATAATAATTAATAAAAAATAATAAAGGTATAAGGGCAACTTGAAAATGTCAAGTCAGATAGAGTTAGCAGTAAGAGACTCAGCTGAATTGTATATCAGCCCTTGCCCTTGCTCATCATACCACAGGCACTGACCAATTTCAATGTTTGGGGAAAGGTGGTGCGGATGCATGATTCGGTGGTGAAATTATGCAATAATGTACATCTTAAAATTTGTTTCTTCTAGAAGTGTGTAGTTTGGAATTAAAAAATATGTGTTTCATGCAAAACTGCTCTAATCTCGCCCATCTCTTCAGCTGCGTATACTGTATGACTTACAAAATCAACATTCATGATTACTCGCTTGTGAATGCTGACCACACAAAAGGACCTACTGTACAAATCTTTCAAAATTGTATTCGATATTTAATGTCAAATTTGCATTGATTAATTGCGGATAGGCCTATATTTGAAGAGGCAGAAATGTTTGGCGCACAGTGTAATGCTACTGTAACAATGCTTAAAATATGCCATTCAAATAAAAACCCAAAGATATTACATGTCGTTACTTATCTTTAAAGTATTTTGTTCTTTATTCGCAGATGTTGAAATCAATTCTCCTGCTTTGGTGGTAACCTAACTTCAGCATGCCTATTTCATTGAGTCTCTGGCGTGTGAGAATTGGAACATTCATTCACCAGAAAAGACAGGATCCACTTCACAGCTGGTGGTGGTGGTCTGACCAAAAACAGACTGAAAGTCATATTGTTACATCGCCTCAGACAAAAGAGAGTGAAGGAACTTCTACGAAGACTGATGGATCATGTCAGAGCGAAAAGGGGAATGCATCACCATGCCAAACGGACCTAAAGGCAACTTCAGATGGCGAAAATACAATACACCATTCTGAGGCAAGCACACATCAGTGTCCTGATGCTCCTTCAGTAACAACCACAATCACAGGAAATCAGGAAACTTCAACATGTAGTAGAACAAACCAACAGACAATCAGAGCTGGTGACAACACGACACATCATTCTGAGACAAGCACACTTCCAAACCCTGTTGTTCCCTCACCAACAGCCACCGATGAGGATACGTCACCAAATAGTACAGACCAACAAAAACCTCGAGATGGTGACAGTACAACATACCTTTCTCAGACCAGCGTGCTATCAAACCACATTGTATCCACACCAACAGCCACCAATCAGGATACTTCACCATCGAGAACAGACAAAAAGAAGATTAAAGATGGTGATAATACAAAAAACCATTCCAAGGCAAACACACTTCTAAACCCTGTTTCCTCAACAACGGCCGCCGATCAGGAATCTTCAACATGTAGGATAAACCAAAAAATAAACGGACCTGGCGAGAACAAAACAAACCATTCACTGACAAGCGTGATTTCAAACCATTTTATTCCCTCACCAACAACCACCGATCAGGATTCTTTATCATCAGGAAGAGACCAAAAGAGAACCAGAGATGGTGAGAGTACAGCATGCCATTCTCAGACAAGCGCGCTTTCAAACCCGGTTATTTTCTCACCAAATAGCGATCAGGATACTTCACTATCTAGAACAGACCAAAACAAGATCAGTTATGGCGATAGTTCAACTTACCATTCCAAGACAAAAACACAGGCACATTGTGATGTACTTCCCCCATCAATAAAATTATTTGAAGGAGGTAAGGATACTTCACCAACCAGAACAGAGAGCCGGATAAATGGTGTTGGTGATGACACAACAATTCATTCCAAGACAAACTCATACCTAACTCCTGATGTTCCCTCACCAATAGCCATAGACGAGGATACTTCATTATTTAGAACAAACCAGCTGACAAACAGAGATATTAAAGACACAAGACATAATTCCCAGACCAAAACACATGAAAGCCCTGATGTTTTGTCCTCACTAACAACCAAGGCAGATAATGATTTCACACCCCTTGGGACAGATGAAGGTGCCATTCCTGATTGTATATTAGAGGAAAGCCACTGTGATGTTGACACCTCACAGACAAAGACATGTGGGCAAATGCAGGATGCAAGTAACAATGCATTAACGTGTCAAACAGTCCAACAGGCAGCCCTTGGTGGAAGCAACTTCACTCAGCATCATGATACACGAACAACCCGTTCCTCTAGTCACCCATTGGTGGCAACCACTAAGAAACCACGGCAAGATGATAGAAAGTCATCAAGTGACATACACCGAGAGACATCCTCAATAATGGATAATACGGAGTCAGAAGACCTCTCATCTGTTGCCCAATTACCAGCCACAACCACTCGCCATCTGAAGATAAAGAGAGTGTGGAGACTTCTACGAAGACTGATGGGCCATGTCAGAATAAACTCATCCTCTTGTCATCCATTGGTAGCAACTACTAAGGAAACACAGCAGGGTGATGATAACAGTTCATCAAGTAACGTACACCATCACACAACCTCAGTTGAAGGAAATGTTTCTGAGACAGTAGACCACTCATCAATTGCCCCGTCACCAGCAAGAACCACTTACCTTTCATGTGAACCACCGTCTATCACTTCATCCTGTGGTGCTGTATCCAGTACACCTTGTAACCTTCGCAGCCCTGATAAAGACATCTCACAACCAAATGTCTCAAGTAAACTGCTGCTCTTGAGATCAGGAGATATTGAAACAAATCCGGGACCAAAAAAAAGTAAGTAGATTTGCATAAATATGTGAGAATTGTCCCAAATCTAAGATAAATGCCCCCAAAATGATTAGATTTGCATTTTGTTGGTTCAAAATGTAATATATTATTTTCCGTTGCTTTGCCGGGTTTTGAGAGTCCCATGGGTGAAGGTGGCGAAGAATTGAATTCAGGAATAATATCAATTTACCTGACTACTGCATTTTGCAAGAAAACAGAAGTTAGGATATTTTGGAAAAATGGGACAGAAAAGATAATCTTTGAGACAAACATTTCTGAGAAGTGTAGAGGAAGGGAAAGATGTAGATGGCACGGAACAGTGAGAGGGTGTTTGGTACTATGGAGAAAGCAACTAGAATTTCTCAAATTTTGTATCATGCTGCCATAAGGCAGCTAAGTCAAAGCCCTGATAACATGGTTGCTGTATTGATTCTAGCCAGATATTGTATAAAACTAAAAAAGAAAGAAAAAAAGTCAATGGTCCTCATGTCATCATTGGCGTACCCGCCATACATATTTCCTTTTTGTCTCGCCTGCTCTCCATAGCAGAAGCGAGTATAAGCGCCGCTTTTCCGACGGCGGTAGCGTCATCAATAAAATAGGTATTTTTTTTTTCAATTTCCGGCATAATTTTGAAAGTATAAGTCCTTATTCCTTGGAACTTGGATATGATGTTTATAAAGTACCATTAATCATTTGAGTAGAATTTCAAGTCACAAAATTAAGATCAAACGTCATTTCAGGTCAACAGAGCTAGAATATGCTGTGAATTCAAATGTTCCTTTATTTCTCGGTAGATTTTGACTCTGTTTGTTTTATCTTAGGGCTTGATAGAGGCTTCCAACTTCAAACAAAATCCACACGGAATCTCATTAATTATGTTTATTTATGCAAATAAGTCAGATCACTAAAAATGCTACTGTTCCTTTATTCTTAGACAGATTTATTTTTTGTTTGTTTTATGTGATAGGGCTTGGGAGGGGCTAGAATTTGGAAGTTTCTTGATTATGCTAATGTATACAAATTTATTCAAAATGAAAAAAAATACCAAAACGCCATTTATTCACTTTTTTGGTGGCCAATTGTTTATGCTCTTACTAATAATGTTAATGTCGGTCAGGGCGTCCAAATCTTCACACAGAATTTTGAAATTCATTGAAATTATACTAATTTATGCAAATGTTTTCACAAATCACAAAAATGCCACGTCATTTCTACGTGGATTTTGATGTTTGATTTGGGGCTTCTTCCAAAACTTTCAACACAGAATTGTGTAATTCATATATTTATTATGCATTCTTTTTCATAATCAATGAGAAATACCTCCAAAAGGCCTGGAATGGCATAATTTTGAAATGCACTCCGTCTAAAATCAGGAGATGCAGGCAAGACATATATTACTCATTGCATAACTGTCTTGTTTGTGTTTCCAGACCTGATGTTTTTCACAACAAGCACGACAATAAACGCCAAAGGACACAACAATCTCAAGTCCACGCACAGGATATTTATCTCCCATCTAACTGGATCCATCCACATCCTACAACCCAATTCCAGTATGGCGTACAAATTCCCAGTCAAGTCTCACAAGGAAGATTCTATCAGGTGAATGTCACTGAGTCAAGTCTGGGTCTAGTCCAACCACATGGTAGCCATCTACCATCAACATCATACCACCCACATCCTACAACTCACTTTCAACGTGACCAGCAAGGCCCCAGTCAAGTCTCCCAAGGGAGATATTATCAGGTGGATGCCAATGAAGCAAGTCTGGGTCCAGTCCAACCACATGGTAGCCATCTACCATCAACATCATACCACCCACATCCTACAACTCACTTTCAACGTGACCAGCAAGGCCCCAGTCAAGTCTCCCAAGGGAGATATTATCAGGTGGATGCCACTGAATCAAGTCTGGGTCAAGTCCAACCACATGGTAGTCAGCAAGCATCTACTTCACATTACCCTCACCCTATAACTGAATTTCAATATGGGGAGCAAGATCCCAGTCAAGTCGCACAATTAAGATCTTATCAGATGCATGCCACTGAGTCAAATATGGATCCATTCCAACTACATAGTGGTCAGCAAGCATCAACTTCACATTACCCTCACCGTACTACTGCACTCCAGCATGGTCAGCAAGGTTCCAGTCAAATCTCGCAAGGAAGATCTTATTGGGTGGATGCCAATGAAACAAGTCTGGGTCCAGTCCAACTACACGGCATCCGCTCACAATCAACTTCATATCACCCATATCGTGCAACCCGATTTCAATATGGTCAGCAAGGTTATAGTCAAGCTTCACAAGGAAGATCTAATCAGTTTGATGATACTGGGTCAATAGTAGGTCCAGACCAAGTACAAGAGAGTCATCTATCATCATATCATCCTATAAACCAATTACAACAGTCACATCAACGTTCCTTTGAAGGCTTTCAAGAATCGAGTCAGTCTATTCCCACTGAATCAAATGTGGGTCAAGTCCATCGTCATGATATTCATCTACCATCAACTACTCATCCGCATCATACAACTCAATTCCTATATGAGGAAATAGCTAATGATGTGACTGGAAATGAATCAAGTTTGGGTCAGGATGGTGGTACTTCTAAACCTGGACAACGAGTTGGTGAGTTCATTACTTTTCAGATAGATTGAAGTGATCGATTTGCGTTGATACCTAATGGCACGTCATAATGCGCTACATTTTGATGCACAAAGATAAATTTGTTTATTTATTAAGTTCAGGAACACAGCCTGCACTAATTTTAATGCAGTCTTGCGTCTTTAGTCATTAGTTAATGAACCTGATATACTGGTAATTACCTCTCATTTAAGGTAAGTGCCATGATTGGGAACACTTGAAAATGCCTGAAGAACCAAATGAGCTGAAATATATACCAACTACACACCAGCTAGAAAGATTTGTCTCTAATTTGTTGACTTAAGGAGAATCAAGCATGAACATTAATTCTATCGGGGCACGATGAAAATAGGACCCACAGCCACACTGTAGGTTTGCCTACCATGAGAGACATTGACATTTGTTATTTTAGAATGGGTCAATGTTTGACTTCAAGATTTTCACAGGAGAATCCTTTTATAGTTTACTTGATTCTAGAGTAGTTTCAGCCCAAGTTGAGGACTACCCCCAATCATGTTACTTACCTTCAAATGTGAATAGTTAAATTTAGCAGAGATTTTACTGAAACAATTATAATTCTTCCATTCACATAGGAAACAAAGGGATAACTGGAGCTGCACAAGGAATCAGTGATGGCACACTCCATAATTTGGCTCAGGATATTGACACTGAAAACGTAAAATGCCTACGTCCCGCACTTGGCTTTTCTGAAGTAGATGTCCAAAGATATGTGGATACGAATACTTTAGGAGGGACCGTGACTTGGAAAGGGACAAACAAAATGCTTGTTGACTGGAGGAACAGGACTTGCAGGAATGATCAGTATTCGACACTGGTTGAAGCTCTCAAGAAGACTAATCTGATAGCACCGTTGGAGAAACATTTCCCTTCAGGTGAGTGTCTTTGTTAATTCTATCCTGTGTTTTCTGATGTCGTTGATGATATATTATGTACAAATAAATTTTTAGTATGTCTTGAAAGTAAATCAGCACGCCAGAGATTCATGTAGTATATAACTATTGGTGCGACAGACAGTCTCTGGTTGGAACTATGACGAGGCCGAGGTTCTGTGAACTGAATGAGGTATCATTATAAAGGCAAATAGACAGGCTTATCAATAACACCAAAATCAAGAATTATGCTATAATACTAAGAAAGGGTCAATGCGCAAAGTTGAGCCAGTACTTTTTTGGAGGAGTTTAGTTGAAATATCAATCACATGGTTCGCAATTGACCAATCAGGTATCAGGAAAATTACAATGACGGATATGATAAGAAATGTTACTTGGAGCACTGCGAAAATATTTGCTGAAAAAACCAGCTGAGCTGTACTTAAGGAGTAGCCTACATGCCTCTTTCATAAGATCAGTGATTATTAAAGTCTTGAAGATTGTATATTTCACTAGTGGCATTGGAGAACATAACCAATGTGGTCAATCATTTATTAAATTATAGAATTCAAATTTGAAACATATTTCGATAAAATGAAATGATTTTGGAGTTTAAAGGTTACAAAGCCATATACGTGTATCTGTATACTTATATCTACGTCATGTGAATTAACAATGGGAAGATGCTCGCAGCATTTAGTCTGTGGCACTCAGATGAACTGATTTTGACGTCAGGATTTGTAAGAGATTCGTTTCCTGAAACCTTTACTTGGGTACAGCAAGCAATATATAACCTTTCTATTAATTTACATTAGTTCAATCAAATTAAGTGATCTAGTAATCACAAAAAAGGCAGAGAGAGAATTTTGAAGTACTTAAACGATATAACCAGTAAGTTGCAGTACAGTTGTTAATGGCCTATGGTTATTTTGTGGGGTGTGAAAGGTTCAAATTTCAACAGATATTTTCACCAAAATGTACAAAAAGAAAAATGTTATATGCCCCAGGAATTTCCATTAACCATGTTGGTGGAGAAAAAGGTGGTAACTTGCACCTCAAGTGTCAGTTGGATTTGAAGACAATTATTGTCTTGTCAAAACGCTAACATCTCGTAGCAGAAATGCTATTTGCTTTTGATAATCCCCTTAAGCAAGGGGATATGTCACTTATAGTAAAAGACATGAAGTTACATGATGTGCAAGTGAAATATGTAATTTAAATCATAAATGCGAGGGGAAGATCACACAAAGAGAACTTGTGCAGTATAGTAGCGTGCATTTCTGTTCTTCTGGTTTTTGTCTCTAACACAATAATTTGGAAGACCCTCGTAACTGCTTAGAAATGAAAGATTTGATTGGGGTTTCATGGTAGTGAATGCTTTCATCTTTGACAGTTGCATAATACTCGTTATGAAAACTTAATAACCCATGGCTGTGGAAATGTCTGTTCCTTTCTTTCCTATATCAAATTGAATGTACATGTACTCAAATTAGCCTACATAAGTACTACCTCATAGTGTAATCCTTCAAGATTTCATATCCATAATATGGATATGAAATCTTGAAGGATTACACTGTGTGGTAGTACTTATGTAGCCTATTTTGAGTACATGTATCATCATGTTATATTAGAACTGGGAATTACTATAATATTGCAATGGAGTAAAGTTTCGATTCCATGATTGTATCAATTAATTTGTTGTAGAGTGAAGAATTGAAAAAAAAATACTAGGAATACAAAATTAACTGTTTGGCACCAGTAGCACGTTGCATTCCTCTGGTATATTGAAAATACATGTACTGTGAAATGCCTGGAAACGAAAATGAAATGTTCCAGTACATTTGCACACGGAAAGAGTTGTGGTTGTGTCAAGTGAATTTGAGCACTATGGTCATTAAAGGGAGAAGAGGCCAGCAACTAGAATAAAAAATGACATTGTGAGTATTGTGAGAATTATGGTACATGGTGACAAAAACAGCCTAAATAAGGGGTACTGTGTGATACCCTCAGCAAGGCCCTATAAATAATTTTAATTTTGTTATTTACTTTTGTAAAGTTTATAATAAAAAGGACTATCAATTCAACAGGCATACTTACACCGTGCTGCTAACACACCGCTGCATATTGCTCACGCATGGTCACCGCGGTGACGTTCAATTGTATTGTTGCAAGAACTCAAATATTTTCTTAATTATGCCTCTATTTGTGCCCTCTCCTTTAATTAGTGGATCAGCTAAATATGTGGTAAGTGAAGTGAGCAATTAGCTCGAATGATATAAGTTTTCAGATGACTGGGCCTTCATTACTGTCTTTACTGTTTTTCAAGAATCATAATATGCTACCTGTACAGCCCAACAAACAAAAATGAAGTAGGGATCACACAGAACGAATAACATTGACAGTGCATTAATTGGAGGTAATGTTAGTTTAATATAATTAAATTATAATGGAAGAAAATATCCACAGAATTGAATTTCCACGATGATAACCCGAGCAATTTACTAGGCAATTGGATTCATTCCATAATATAGAATTGCATACATACCAGTATAAAGTGTACTGTACATGCATGTACATAAACAGGTAAAGGATTTACTTTTGTAAATGCATTTACAAAAGGTTGGGGGGGCCGAGGGGGTAGTAAACGTTGGCCAATAATGCTTTCCCACCACTCTGATCAACATCTGGTACCATTTGATATAAACATATCAAGAACAAGAATTACAAGTTTTGTGAGGTGTATGGTGTAAAGAAATTCTGCAAATGTATATGTAACGACGGAGGCTGAAAGAAAGAGAGACTACAACTGTTATTCGGTGATGTTTTTGATGTTATACTTGCTTGTACATGGTGGTTTTATGGAAATCTAAAAGAGAGACTGTCCACCCCCAAGAAAAGCAACAACTCATGCATAACATCTCATGTACTGTTTTCATTTCCTTTACAGTCGCGTCAGCTATTTCACATCAACACCTAGAACGTCCCTCTCAAATGACTGAACAACAGCTTAGACAGTGCAAGGAAGATCTACAGCATTTCTATCGTACTGTGCTGTGCCAGATTAAAACGTCTCCTCTCGATACCGATTCATCGGTTGGATTTGAGAGAATGTATGTAAATCTCAGTATTTATAACACCAATCAGAAGCAACCCCTGGAATATAGGAATATACTAACAACAACGGTGAACGGTGCTTTACCTGCACGCATGGTCATCTGGGGAGATGTAGGCGTTGGAAAGACAACCTTCTTATCCAAAATAGCTTGGGACTGGAGTAACGATACTGAGCAATTCAAGGAGTATGAAATGGTACTTGTGATTCCCTTGTCGTTCATAAATGAGTACTCAACTGAAGGTGAGTATGTGAAAACCATCCTATCTGACAGCAATGACGTGACACCAGCTCAGATAGATGACTACATAAGATCCCATCCGAAAAAGGTCCTGGTACTGTTTGATGGCTTAGACGAGTTTGGTGGCAATATTTCAGATCCATATGATACGAACAGGATTGTTCGTGTATTAAGATGTAGTGAACTGAAGACATGTCAAGTCCTGGTAACGACACGGCCTGTGGCAGTTGGTGGTATCACGTGTGATGAACAAGTGAGACGACAATATGCATTTGTCCAAATAGAGGGGTTCACAAAAGAAAATGTATCTGATTACATACAGAAATTCTTTCATGATAACCTGGATTCTGCTGCAGAAATTCTAATTCAGTTCATGACAGAAGACACCTTGGTGTCAGAAAACATGGCCCCATATCCAATCTACACATCCATGCTTTGCAATCTTTGGCAAGAGGTAGAACGGCGGGCAGCAATCCTCAAATTACGGACATTCTCCCAGTTGTTTATTGAGATGATACAATTCCTTGAGGAACACTATGCTTCAAAGACTTCCACCCGGCTTGAAAACGAAGCTCTCTCTGAATGTTTTCAAAGGATCAAGAAATATTTCATACAGATTGGAGAAATAGCATTTCAAGGACTTTTGGTTAAAAAACTATTTTTGACGAAGCAAATTCCATGACTGTCCACAAGCACTGGCTATAGGATGTGACGTTGGTGTTCTAACTAAAGAGGAAAGACTCGCACCGAGAAACATCAGGCGTGGGATGAACAGTATCGTTTGGTGCAAGTCAGCTTTCCACATAAATGTTTCAAGAGTACATGGCAGGATTGTATTTGTCATCCTTACACCAGAAAACCCCCAGTGAATTCGAGACACTGATGAAAGAAACAGTTCTAAAGTATGCACGAGAGTACAGATACTTGTTGTACTTTACAGCAGCACAAGGAAAAGAAGTTGGCATGGCTGTGATGTATGGCTTGACGAAGAAATGCAGTAGCATTCAAAATGATACGGATTTCATAATTGATGTGGCACTTGAATGTCACAACAAAGAAGCCATTAAACCTGCTACCCAATCATTATCGAAGAACACATCATTAACCATCGATAGGCACAAGTCCGGACACACAGTATCAGGATATTTGTACACCATGGAGTGCTGGGGGAAATTGGTAAGTAAACATTCGTTATTCTTGTTTAATTATCCTTGTTCACTCGAGTAATATCCCACGTTTAAGAAGTCTTGTTTAAGCCTCTGTCCCACACTGCTGTTTAACAATTCCGTCTGCCCCTTCTAAAATATTTACTTCAGAAGGTGACAGATGGTGGAAAATGGCCATGAACGGTATAAAGAAATGCATAAGTAAAAGCTACTGTCACACTGCGCCGTCTAGCGATTCCGTCTGCCTCCGTCTAAAATATTTACATCAGACGGTGTCAGACGGTGGCAAATGGAAAAGAATATAATGGAACAGAATGGAAAAGCACCGTTTGTCAACGTCTAGATACGTTTGTAATCCAGCTGAAAAACGAATTAAAAAGTCCAATAAAGCGTTCGTTTCTCAGACGGAATCGTAAGACGGTGCAGTGTGACAGTAGTTTTAGACTTTATTCATTTTTTGCCGGCTCCACTGTTCATCACCCAGCAAACACGAAACGTCCAGAAAACGTTTTCTCTACATTTTAGAAAGGTCCGATACGTTTTCGTCCGAAGGAAACGTTTTTAAAACGTTTTAAAAACGTTTCCTTATAGGACGAAAACGTATCGGACCTTTCTAGAACGTAGAGAAAACGTTTTCTAGACGTTTTCAAATTACATTTTAAAAACGTATTTTTTGGACTCTTTTGTACCTTTGTATTCTGATTATAGTATGTAATTGTTATTCTGTCATGTATTCTATGTTTTATGTTATGTATGTTATGTATTTATTTATCAAAGCCAGTGGAGGGCAATTTTCTGTATTTTTAAATCAGATAATAATAAAATCTTGAATCTTGAATCTAGAACGTAAAGAAAACGTTTTAAAAACGTATTTCTTTGGACTCTTTTTAGACCTTTCTAGAACGTAAAGAAAACGTTTTAAAACGTAATTTTGTGGACCCTTTTGGACGTTTTTAAAACGTAATTTGAAAACGTCCAGAAAACCTCCGTAAAAGACGTATGTAGAACCATTGTAAATCGATTGTTTGTGTGTGTGTGTGTGTGTGTG
>JZLH01S0041489.1:56446-66464 GCA_001188425.1 Eucidaris tribuloides
GATGAACAAGTGAGACGACAATATGCATTTGTCCAAATAGAGGGGTTCACAAAAGAAAATGTATCTGATTACATACAGAAATTCTTTCATGATAACCTGGATTCTGCTGCAGAAATTCTAATTCAGTTCATGACAGAAGACACCTTGGTGTCAGAAAACATGGCCCCATATCCAATCTACACATCCATGCTTTGCAATCTTTGGCAAAACGTAGAAAGGCGGGCAGCAATTTTCAAATTGAGGACATTCTCCCAATTGTTTATGGAGATGATACAATTTCTTGAGGAACACTATGCTTCAAAGACTTCCACCCGGCTTGAAAACGAAGCACTCCATGAATGTTTTCAAACGATCAAAAAATATTTCATACAGATTGGAGAAATAGCATTTCATGGACTTGTGGCAAAAAAACTTATTTTTGACGAAGACAAATTCCATGACTGTCCACAAGCGTTGGATATAGGATGTGAAGTTGGTGTTCTAACTAAAGAGGAAAGACTCGCACCGAGAAACATCAGGCGTGGGATAAACAGGTATCGTTTGGTGCATATCAGCTTTCCACATAAATTGTTTCAAGAGTACATGGCAGGATTGTATTTGTCATCATTATACCATGAGAACCCCACCGAATTTGAGACATTGATGAAAGAAACAGTTCTAAAGTATGCACGAGAGTACAGATACTTGTTGTACTTTACAGCAGCACAAGGAAAAGAAGTTGGCATGGCTGTGATGTATGGTCTGACAGAGAAATGCAGTAGCAGTCAAAATGATACGGATTTCATAATTGATGTGGCACTTGAATGTCACAACAAAGAAGCCATTAAACCTGCTACCAAATCATTATCGAAGAAAACATCATTGACCATCGACAGTATGAAGTCCGCACACACAGTATCGGGATATTTGTACACCATGGAGTGCTTGGGGAAATTGGTAAGTAAACATTCGTTAAGCTTGATTAATTATCCTTGTTCACTCGAGTTATCCCACGTTTAAGAGTCTTGTTTAAGCCTCTGCCCCACACTGCCGTTTAACAATTCCGTCTGCCACTTCGAAAATATTCACTTCACAAGGTGTCCGATGGTGAAAAATGGCCATGAACGGCATAAAGAAATGCATGAGTAATGCCTAAATGTACTGTCACAATGCGCCGTCTAACGATTCCGTCTGAAAACCGAACGCGTACATTTATTAAACGTTTATTGGACTTTTTGATTCGTTTTTCAACTGAATTTCAAACGTATCTAGACGTTGACAGACGGTGCTTATCCGTTCTGTTCCATTCTATTGTATTCTATTTGCCACCATCTAAGGTAAATATTTTAAACGGATCGAGGCAGACGGAATCGTTCGACGGCGCAATGTGACAATAGATTAAATAAATGAATGCGTCTGAGAAACGTCTGATATTATAATAAGTAATGTCTTTATTCAGCCCAGGCAGGGGCGGCGGAACCGGGGGGGGGGGGGTCAGGGGGGGCACTTGACCCCCAAAAAAAAAAAAAAATTTCCATAGGCAAATGCCTTATTTCCTAAGGTTAAAAGGTGCCCTTTTTCTGAGGACACATTTTTTTCAACGACGCATTCAGCCTGAAGGGATGACTTTCTTGATTTTTATGCATTATATATTTAGTAAAATGTTTGTCTTTCTTTTTCAATTTTGCCTTTATTTGATTTTTTTTTGCCTTGACGGGGCACGTCGTACAGTACAGAAAATGGCAAATTGGCGGTACTTGTTCAGGAAGGGTACATTTTGTGCCTAAAAGGGATCAATGGCCTCTCATCTTAGTACTCTGCATGGGCAGCAACTTAGGCCCTCCCTGCCGGTTTGCCATCGTAACCCTTATATTTACAGCTTTTCTAATTTAAATATGCCCTCTTTTGGTTTGTAACCAGATATGGATGAGGGGAAACTTGTTGTTTTAATTAGCATTTTTCTTTGGTTGACAAGTGGAGTTAATTCATATTTCAGTTTATTCTATATATTTTGCCCAGGAGTGGGGTAAATTGTGGAGTAAGAGAAAAGTGAGGTCATTGTTTCAACATGTGCATTATGTGCCTAAAACAAAGGAATTTGCTACTATTTATACCTCATATAGTGCCTCAGTTTGGGTGGAAAATGCCCTCTCGATCTCTTTTCTGATACTGGCCTTTTCATGATGGTTCTCTGTCAAGCAAAAAGTGTCTTTCGTGCAGAGCGTCGATCTAGGGAGGGGACGGGGCGCGAGCGCCCACCATGAAATATTGGGGCGGGGGCAAACATATCGATTTGCCTTCCAATAATGCTGAAATTTATTGAGTATGCAATGCAAATGTGTGTCTAAAAGCTTGGAGCACTATAACATTAACAATTTATGGCAGCAAATACTATTATATACCAAAGTGCTTTTAGTCGGCACAGTCTTGTATACATTTGACGGCAAGAGTGCGTTCGAAAGTTTTGTTATTGTTTGCACTTTTGCCCCATCCCAACATGGTCATGCCCTATTTCGTTGAGGGGAATTCCTTCGCGTTTCTTTCAATAATAGAAAATCATTCAAAGAGAAATGACACAAACATGAAGTTTTATGCTGGAAGGATTATAGTGGTCCCAAAACGCGGTTCTGTCTCTCAGTCGCCGCGCAATCGCTGACACGCAAACTTGTACGTGTCAAGAGAATTAATACGTATGGAGAGTCAATTAAACATTTTACAGAGAATTCATTTCTGTTCTTATAACAAGAACTACGGTTTTTTATATCATTTCTGCTCTCCAAAGTGTTGTGTCATTTGTTTCTATGCGTTTGCTGATTAATGATTGCTTCTTCTTTTTGAATTTAATAGCTACCAATAAAATTGAGTGTAGGCCGGAGGACACAAAACGAGTTTTACAATCGTAACTTCCAAATTTTCAAAACCGCTCGCTCGCTACGCTCCTTCGCGGATTGCATATATTATATGTTAACAATCGCGAAAAAATTCAAAAAGGGTGTACTCAATCGTTACAATTGACAGCAATACACATCAATTCAAGCAAAAGCTGATTGGATTGATGCAATTTCTGCATTCCAATGCCCTTTTTGACATATGAAGTGCCTTTTTGCTTTTGCGCCCCCCCCCCAAACGAAAATACGTTCCGCCGCCCCTGAGCCCAGGGAACACCAAACGCATGTGTAACGTCTACTTAAGTATGAGTACGCGAATGAAACGATGGTAAAACGTCTGAAATACGCCCATATATAAGTGAACGTTTCTTCGACTTTATTCAGCTGTTGTTTTTTTTTGCCGGCTCCCGTGACTGTTCAGGACCTGTCACGTATTAGGGTCCTGTCACATATTAGTGTTTAGAGCCAACGTATGACTAACGTGTTCGAATATCTCACGTACGTTGTTAGTCGTTAATAGGCTGTTCGCGCAAGGGTCATGGGCCACGCTGCATGGTGCCGATGCGAGTTTTTATTTCGGACGTTTGAACGTTCTACACATTGGTTTTTCGGTTCCTAATCGTCCACTGTTAGTCCAAAACACGTCAACCCCATCGGATGTACAGGCCCTGTGACATATGAGCGTTGAGAGCATGGCCCTGGGAAGCGGGGGTGCTGGGGGTGCTGCAGAAATTTTTCAGGCCTGCAAAAAGTCCTTTATGTGATGATGTATGGCATTATACGTCGTCCAGGGGCGGTGCACCCTATGTTTTTCAAATTTGGCCGTGAACATTTTTGTTTTGGCCGCGAAAAAATATTTTTCCACCACCGGTGACAAAATCGTTCCCAGGGCCCTTGTTGAGGGCTAACGTGAGCTTATCGTGTTTGAAAATTTCACGTACGTTGTCAGTCGTTATAGTAATACGTTTGACATACGTTGTATTCGTCAGATGTCCGCCCAAGGGTCGGCGGCCACGCCGGTGCCGATGTTTTGTTTGTTTCAGACATGTTCAAAATGTTGGGCTTGTGGTAACGTGCTTACTAGTGCGCGATGTATTCGTTGAGTATTCGCTGTTTGAACGTTCCACACGTAGGTTGTTCGTTTCTTAATCGTCCACAGTTCGTTCAAAACACGTCCATCCCATCCGTTACCATAACGAATGCTCAACGCACACATAGCGTCAAAAGATAAAGGAACTGTCACACATCAGCGTGCAAAGTCACCGTGTGTCTAAAGTGTTCAGAAATTTGGGTGCACGTTCGCGTACCTTGTCAGTCGCTTGTACGAGACATACGCTGTATTAGTTAGCTGTTCGTCCAAAGGTCGCCGGGGTTCGTTGAAGAACGCGGCTGCCAGACGTTTGATTTTTGACGTGTTCAAATTTTTGAGCGTGTGACAACATGCTGACCAACTTCCATCGACTTTCGCCGGGCGCCCGTCTGACGTTCTTGCCGATAGTCTACCGTTAGAGTAACGTGTGCGTACAGTATAGCTAACGCGCAGTGATAATTTTTCCTTTCTTTTTAGCAGTTTGTAGTTTTAAGATTACATAGTTGTATACAGTTGTATACAATTGTAATTTGGGCCTAGTGGGAACAGCGCAGTATAAATGATAACTTAAAAAGTCCAATATACGTCCAATAAACGTATGTTACGGGTCCAAGACATTAACTGTACACAAGAGATGAGAAGAAACATATTTTTAAGAAGAGCATCTCGCCATTGCCACCTGACATGCTTGATGGTTTTATTAAG
The DNA here is from genome assembly GCA_001188425.1 of Eucidaris tribuloides. Lineage (NCBI taxonomy): Eukaryota > Metazoa > Echinodermata > Echinoidea > Cidaroida > Cidaridae > Eucidaris > Eucidaris tribuloides. The sequence continues at coordinate 61,109 of JZLH01S0041489.1, forward strand.
CACTGATTATAAAACTGTACAAATTAATAATGTAATATCAACATGCAATGATATACATGGAAATAACTATATTAATAAAAAGTTGGTTAAACATTACTACCAAAAAATATTTTATTTATTATTGTATACTCATACACATGTGATCTATTTGTATCTTAATACTCTATTCGTAATACTCTTAATACTCTAAGCATCTGACTTCGTAACTATTTCCTTTAAACAACATAATATCTGTATTTTACCCTTACTCAAACCTTATCTCTGTCTATATATAAGTTGAGTATTTCGATGTAATACACATGATTCAACCTTTGCCATAAAACCCACTTAAGATAATATTCTCTTTTCCATCTTTTCCTTTATGTAGTGATGACTAAGTATCTTTAATACTGTTGACTGGTACTCGGTATACTCGCATCTATACCACAAAAAGTAAACAATGTTTTGACTCCTGAAAACATTTAAAGAAACTGTCCTAAAATCATTCATTGGAGTAAGAGAAATCAACTTTATATCCTTGTGCTATAATAACATTGGCTGACAGTAGTAATTTATGTCATTGCTCTCACAGCCAGACTATTACAACACTCAGGGGACTATAGTGCTGCTCGCGCTTACATACCTCTAATGGTTAGTCTATTATTTAAGACCTACTCTTATTTATACAACAAGAATATGTGTCAACTATACATGTAAACGAATTAGTTATAACACTAAACACACAAACTTCATTTGTACGTAACTCATCAATTGTCGCTTAAGACCTGAATTAAACTAAAATAATTACAATCTTTAAAATAACTTTGCAAGTGTGGTATTTTATTCTATACCGTAACTATTAGTGGGTGTTCGCATTAACTGATTAACAGTGTACTTTCGCTTTTTCGGATTAAGAACTCTTTATAGTTTTGTCTCTTTGCTTCTCTGTCTGGCAGAGTGTCAGAAATATATTATACAACTATTATACCTTGTTTACTCGTATTAGGATTTTGAATATATCTCTTACTGTTGTTATTCTATGCTCACTGGACCATTACATGAATGGTTACCCCTAAATACACTAATTGCTCCTTTTGTAATAAACCCGATTTTGGTCGGTCTGGTTTGTGCCGTTTGTATTCATGGCAAAACCCTGATTGACAAGTCTTTTAACAAACAAAATTACGAACTTAGGAATTCTTTCTAACAACAAAACTCTTATCTATAAAATATGTGAAATACTGGCAACTCAATAAAGTTTAGCACTAAGACTAAGCTCTACTATCAGAACTGCTTTGGCTCTCATTGGCAGCAAGTTCAGTACAATGACTCATCATACAATGATCATAGTCTGTACCTCACACTGTTCACTTATTATACTTTGCCCCATAGTGAGATACTACTAGTATTTACCCAAAATGAAAGTAAAAGTTGAACGTGCTTGTGTGTGAGACTAGCCTTTTTCCAACTAATCACTGTGGTGTGGGTGTTTGTCTTGCGCCCAACCACACATTCTTCTGTGGTTGAAATACTCTCTTTATCGATAGATGCAAAACTGGGAAAAGTATGAGCTGCATACAGATGCAGTGTCTCCAATCGGACATTAAATGATTAATTTGTAACCAAAATCACTACCAGCCACTGCCTAGCGTTTCCACTTCTGAAACAAAGGAATTTTACTGTGCAGCACATGGTTTTAGCTAAAGTTTGGTTCAGGGGCAACGCCCACGGTCATTCATCCTGTACTCTACATACACTGATTCTGAAAATATACACTTTTTATTTGGCTGAATGAAATAATACTATTATTATCGGTATTATTAAAACTTCACGACATCTACCTTCACAATTCTAATACAACTGACTTTCAGGAAATATGTTCACTAAATTCCATACTTTAGTAAACTAGTTGTCATGGTAAAATATAAACTCCTCAAAAAAAGTTTGAAAATCTGAGTTTGATCAGTTATATCTCCCGTTTCGCAGTAATAATCAATGCAAGTTTGGTATCATCGGAAAGATTATTTAATTTTCTTTGAAATGATACCCTACTTGTTATGATTATGCCATCAGGGAAAGGGTGGTATCTTAAAATATGGTGGAAAGTGTAAATTGAAAAGCTGCAAAATGACTTAAGGTCGGTAAGTCACCCAATTTTTGTTGTTGTTGATGAGTGAGTTTCCCAATGTCTCTTTGGTTGTTATGCACTCTAATGTGAACATTGACGTGGATTGAAACAAAGACCTACACAAGTAAGCAAACAACAACAACAAAAAGTGAAGAAAAAACACCAAACAAACATGTATGGCATTTAAAAACTGGACATAAGGAATTTGATTTCACAGACCTTTTCCACATTAACACTACAAAGTAATTACAAAAAGTGGCACGAGCTTGATTTGCATGGATTTTCTCAAAGAGAGGGTATCACGAGAATGGATTGGCCTGCATGCAGCCCAGACCTCAACCCCATTGAACATTTGTGGGATCAACTCGGCCGGGTTGTACGGAAGAGAGTCATAAATGCAACGACATTGGCAGGTCTTCGTCAATTACTGATTGGCGAGTGGAATGCCATCCCACAGCAACGAATCACAAAGCTTATCAACAGCATGAGGAAGCAATGCCAGGCGGTGGTGCAGGCACGTGGGTCGTCCAGCCGATACTCTGATCATGTCATTAGAATTAACAATTAATGAATATTGATTAAATCAAAGATCCATATGGAGATAAACATAAAAATCCATGCAAATCAAGCCCCTGCCACCTTTTTTTATTTCTTTATTGTGTTAATGTGGCGAAAGGTCTGTAAGATTAAATGCCTTATGTCCAGTTGTTAAATGCACATACATGTTTGTTTTTTGTTTGTTTTTCACTTGTTGTTGTTGTTTGCTTACTTGTGCAGATAGGTCTTTTAATCCATGTAAATGTTCACATTAGAGTGCAAAACAACCAAATGAGACATTGGGAAACTCACTCATCAACAACAACAAAAATTGGGTGACCTACCGAACTTAAGTCATTTTGCAGCTTTTCAATTTACACTTTACACCACATTTTAAGATACCGCCCTTTCCCTGATGGCATAATCATATCAAGTAGGGTATCATTTTAAAGAAAATTAAACAATCTTTGCGGTGATACCAAGCTTGCATCGATTATTACTACAAAACGAGAGATATAACCGATCATACTCAGATTTCCAAACTTTTTTTGAGGAGTTTATATTCATGAGAGGAAGTATCCCCCTTAGAAATAATATAAATGGTCTACCTTTCCAATTGATACTTTCTTTGGCTGACATAGAATTTTGTTCTAATAACAATTATCAGAGCAATCATTCAATTTAATTATGCATATAGAGTAAAATATATGTTAGTAATTATTAACTACTAGTCACCAGTTTGGATAAAGCCTAGTCCCTTTGAAATACTGTCTCCTGTCAGCAGCGGGGTCCTACTGATTTGGCCAGAACAGTAATTAATTTGACTGACTCTCCAAGCAGTTGTGCGCGAGTCATTACTTCCAAAATTCGTTTATCCTCATTGGCACTTTACATAATGTATAATAAGTACTTGTATGTGTTAGTATCGAAATGCAATATAACAATCTAATAATGAATCATACGAAAGTACATGCAATATTTGCTAACTTCTACTGTTATGTCCAAGTTTCTTCAGTCTAAAATACTTTTAGACATCTTATAATCCGTAGTTTACACATTATATAATATTAACTTCCATAAAAGATAATCAAAGTGGTACGTACCTGTACACAAGAGATGATAAGAAACGTATGTTTAAGAAGAGCATCTCGCCATTGCCATCTGACATGCTTGATGGTTTTAAGCACTGATGGTCCAAAGAGAAAGTGCTCTGACGTCTTCTGTTGGTGTATGGTTCAGTGACCTCTACTCTAAATTAGTCAAACTTGTAAATGTAAGCTGGAGAGGGCGACATTTTCATTACTTTAATATTTGAGGGTCATTTGGGGTATATAACACCCTCCCCTACTTAAAACAAGGCAAACGCCAAGCGTTTCCTCGCCTGCATATCGCAGTCATGTAGAGACTTCATGTCAAAACCATGCTATATGACTTCTGAGGCTGTCAGCAGTTTAGGGGGTGAATTGTGGTTCTGACAGTTTACATACGCAATAATGGTATAGGCCTACTTTATCCCTCGGAAATCAGAATCTGATGGGTAACATTTAAGAAACTTCGACAGCTTTTCTATTGTACCATTGGCAAATTTGTGTGAATATTATAAATGGTGCCAAGAACTATAGCTCATTAAATAAATAACAACAAATGCATTTAAAAATAAACAAGTAAAATAAAAAAATCTGGTTCAGGTACAGAGAGTAGTGAGTTCACTGATATTATACAGTCAACTGTAGAATGAACTCTGTTGAACTGAAGTACAATGTTAGTGTTAGAAAGTATCAAATTATAAAGTTCATGTCATTAGAGAAACAAAGTGGTGTACAACATAGCACAGTGCCAGTCAAGGAAAGTTCATTGACCTTTGACCTTAATCAAATTCAACTCGCATTCAAACTTGACCTGCACCTTCAAGAGATGGACCTCTGGTATGAATTTGGTGATCCCACGTCAAAGCTATAGAAAGTTATTAGGTACAACATAGCACAGTGCCAGTCATGGAAAGTTCATTGACCTTTGACCTTTGACCTTAATCAAATTCAACTCGCGTTCGAACTTGACCTGCACCTTCAAGAGATGGACCTCTTGTATGATGAATTTGGCAATCCTACCTCGAAGGTATAGAAAGTTATTGTGTGTACAACATAGCACAGTGTCAGTCATGGAAAGTTCATTGACCTTTGACCTTTGACCTTATTCAAATTCGACTCATATTCGAACTTGACCTGCACCTTCAAGAGATGGACCTCTTGTATGAATTTTGGCAATCCTACCTCGAAGGTATAGAAAGTTATTGTGTGTACAACATAGCACAGTGCCAGTCATGGAAATTTCATTGACCTTTGACCTTTGACCTTATTCAAATTCGACTCATATTCGAACTTGACCTGTGCCTTCAAGAGATAGACCTCTGGTATGAATTTGGTGATCCCACCTCGAAGCTTTAGAAAGTTATTGTGTGTACAACACAATTGTTGACGACGCCTACGACGCCTACGCCGCCTATGCCTACGCCGACGCCTACGCCGGAAATAGTGATACCTATGTCTCGCTCCGCTACGCAGGCGAGACAAAAATGACGACCAAGCTTATCTCTCAAGTATTTCCAGTTGAGATTGTATTTCTATCGACAACAACAAAAATATAGAAAAATATTAAAACACAACATAGCTGTGCAATGTGTATTTTAAAAGGCAGCAATTATAAAATGTATAT
>JZLH01S0041489.1:66514-79883 GCA_001188425.1 Eucidaris tribuloides
GACGCCGACGCCTACGCCTACGCCGGAAATAGTGATACCTATGTCTCGCTCCGCTACGCAGGCGAGACAAAAATGAAAAGTAATGAAAATTTATATTCAAAGTCACTTGAAACTTAAGTTGAATTTTCATCTTCGGGGCCATAACACAATTTTTATTTTCTTTTTTTTTATTTTTGTTCATATCTCTGGAATAGCTTAAAGCCACTGGCTAACATTTACCATAGTTAACAAACGTGAGCCACATAATTATCCACGCTCATAGTGTCTTTGATAAGGTCTAAAAATGAAGCCCTGAAAAAAATGTATTTCAATATGACGATTTAGTGCTTTAAAAAGTGAAAATTTACAAACATTCAAATTGACCGGATTCACCTGCCCATTTCCTCCCATAGACTTACTGTGTGCAGATCGAGGCTAGTTTATCATCCACCGGAGTAGAAATTGTTTATTCATGCATACCTTGCCATTGGCGGCATAACTTTCCAAACTTCTGTATTCTAGGGTGTTTATTTTTCCATTTGAACACTACTATGTAGCTCGGATATCAATGTTTGACAATTTTTTTTTAATATTTAAATTAAAGCTCCAAAATGTAAGCCTATCACTTTAACCGAATTTGCTCAACATTCCAAAGTTGGAATTGTACAATATGTTCTGGATTTACTGATCCCACATGTACGTTTGATGAACCTTCTCCTTTAATTAAAACAATTTTTTTCTGTTTCTTCTGAACAAAATCACTTATTCACTCACATTTAATATAACGTTTTCGAAAACATACACGTGTGACCTTGTGCTGTTGTGCGCGGCATCGCATGCGAATCAACGCGTACTTTCCATAATGTGGGTTTATAAGCGTTATTTGACGACACACATTTTACAGCACTTAACCACCGATTTGGCGATTGTCTGCTCTCTGTTAATTTCACTTTAAATTGCACTTAAGCTCGAAGTGATTCCATTAAAGCTTTTTAATCCATTAAGAAAATTAGTTTTTAAACATCTACACGCAACTGCTCCCCAAACTCGGTCATATTACCGCATCCAAGATCATTACCTGTCTAGAGGCTACTCATCATTGTAACAGGGAGAGGGAAAGGTGGGGGGGGGGGTCATTGCTGTTGTCACGGTGACAACAGATCGAAATCTGAAGCAGCTAAATTAAATGTGTCAACCATATATTCACCTTAAAGCATATCAAATATATCTTCCTGCATTCCACGTTTCTCTTTTTATAATTATATGTTTTATTGTTTTACGATCAAATAAAATACGAAATTTACAATTATTATGTAGACTCTTTGACAACAGTAAAGAATGGATTTATCCAATATGATCAAGATCAGCAATCATCGCTTCAAAACTTAATGAATTACATAAAATACAAGGACATGTTCTAAAATTGTTACATACAAATTGTCATATCTTGCTACAAAGCCTTCAAAATTTCGGTGAATAGCCAGTGTAAACATGTCCAAACAGCTCCTTTTTACTGCACCCAGTGTTGCTAATACAATCACCCATGATGTTGTCCGAGCCCTAAATAATATCTTCAATTGATCAAGATTCAAATCATGAAATTGTACAAACAGCAAACAGAAACCACACCATTTCCGATGATTATCGATGTGAAGAATTGGTATTTTCAAAAAGAATCTAAAACAATTTTTATCTTAATCGATGTATCGATATTTATAGGGCACATATTTGTTTGTCATCATCATCTTAGTATTATCTTCATCATCATCATCATCATCATCATCATCATCATCATCATCATCATCATCATCACAAAAAATATTGCCCTTTATTACAAATTTCCACGTTACACGATAACATTATTATTAGCACTTCCGTACTGAAAGTGTTCAGGTCAAAAACTAACAATACAAAGAATCAAAATAACTTCCAAGCGATAAAAAATTGAGTATGTGTACTTCATGTTGACTGCTATATTTAGCACCGCGAATATAAATAACTCACTATGTGAGTATGTTTACGTCAAACCTTCTATGGCATAACAAACAAAAATAAAAGCGATTTAAGTCAAGAACGATAGCGATACTAAGTCACTTCCAGTGCTTTTGTTGTTGTTGTTTGTTGTTGTTGTTATTGATAGTATACTGTCTGAAATCGGTATTATCATCAGATTGTACGGAAGAAAGATTTGCTGAATCACATGTCCTGTGACACATTAAGGCAGTCTTGAATGTTATTTGTGGTATACCACTTTGTGGTTTGTTTGGCGAAGTTTGTCAAGCTACTGGATGACTCCTGTCACTGATTGTAACGTCAACTTCGGTGAACAGGGTAGGCGGAACAAATTGTGTTCAGTGAAATCTTTGCATCCATGAACGTCGGTTCATTTATCGGATGGAGTGGAGGGGGATGAAAATAAGAGAAAATGTCAAAATATTCGCAAATTGTAATATAGACTTTTGTGCTCGAAGCGCCCAGAAAAAAGTGTGTATGTTTAGTAGTATTCTTTATGCCAGGTTTAATGCTTTTGAAGTGCCTTACACTGCATTTCAAGTGTATAATTTTAGGAATTTATCAAGTTTTCAAAGTTATTGGTGGCAAATCGATATGTTGCCTCCGGCAATATTTTCATGGGGGAGGTAACTGCCGCAAACCCCTCCAGTATCGACGCGGCCTGTCTACATTGAAAATCAACTATTAACATGAGAAATCTCTGAGTATCTGGATCAACCGTTAATTGAAAAACATGATACGATCGCTAGTGGCATGATATTACGTATTGCAAGTAAACTTAAAATTTGTTACAAATACTAGTATATGCAGCGATGCATTTTCATTGAAGTTAATACCATTTTTCATGTCCCCAATGCTGAAGAGTCCGCCGATAAACCTGTTCAAGTTAACTCAAGACCAAATTCTACTTTGATTACAATGGCAAGTATTATCAGTGAAAGTGGGATACAAAGATATCATGAAGAGTGAATGTGTTATGTGATTGTATTAGATGTTGTCGTTATTTCTGACCACCAGCATCACACTCCTATCGCCTAATTTCCTCCAATAAATCACTTTATCATATTGTCATCATATTAGTCATCACCATCTTTATCCCCACCACCACCACCACTACCACCATCACCATCACCATCATCATCAGTACCACCACTACCACCACCACCACCATCACCATCACCACCATCACCATCACCACCATCACCATCACCACCATCTCCATCACCACAGCATCACCACCACCAACAATACCACAACTAAAACTATTATCATCATCAACATTCTCCTCCTCTTCCTCCTCCTCATCCTCATCCTCATCATCATCATCATCATCATCATCATCATCATCATCATCATCATCATCATCATCATCATCATCAATTTCATCATCTATATCGCCACACTACCACCTACATTATCATCACCAATAGCACCATCACCAGCACTACCATCATCATAATCACCATCATCATCATTGTCATCTTCATCACCACCGCCACCATCATCATCATCATCACCACCACCGCCGCCATCACTATGAACACCACCATCAACATCATCACCGTCGTCGTCGTCGTCATCCTCATTATTATGATCATCGTAATCATCTCAATCATCAACATCAGCATCGTCACGTTTACAGTAAGTATAATACGGGCGAGTTGTGATGATTCCTCCAGTACTTAACGACATCATTCTCATTCTAGTTTTTTGACCAACTTTTAATACAGAGTTTTGTTCATCCTTGCGAATAGATTTGACTGTTATTTTTTACTTTATAACCCGTGTTCAACGAACATACATCATTGCCAAAGAGTATTACATTTTGTCTTTATTACAAGGATACCCTGCTATATACTCTGACCACCCATACTTTATGTTTGATAATACCTAATCCATTGTTGAACTGAGTTAGCAGTTTCGGAAGATAACGTTAAGCCAATCCATTAGCCTTAATCCAACGCACACAATCTCGGCTCAATGTCAAAACGCATGTCGATTTGATGGATGCGATGCCAGAAAGTACTTTAAATACTTTACATCATCGTCCAATACAAAATTATTTTATGCTGTCAGACAAATGCAATGATCCCTTCTCTGCCATCTGCTGAAAGTAGGTCATGTCAAATGTTTCGTGTTGGTTTTTGTCTACACACATTCTACCTATACATTCGACAGATCTTAGAGAACCGTGCCCCACTTGCTTGAAGTAATTATTTTTCCACGTGATCATGTCGCCTTTAAGGGCCTATTTTTATGCGAGGCCCACGTTGAAATATTGTTGTGAATTCACAATTCATACAATACATTTTAAATTATGGATAGGGGAAAAGGACTGGAAAAGACTTTGCTTTCTCTAACAAAACTGCGAATTTGTCTTCTTCTTCTTCTTCTTCTTCTTCTTCTTCTTCTTCTTCTTCTTCTTCTTCTTCTTCTTCTTCTTCTTTGTTCTTCTTCTTGTTCTTGTTCTTGTTCTTCTTGTTCTTCTTGTTCTTCTTCTTGTTCTTCTTATCCTTCTTGTTCTTCTTGTTCTTCTTGTTCTTCTTGTTCTTTTTTCTTCTTAAAAAACCAACAACAACAAAATCAGACACCCTGTAGCCCTTTAAGAATGAATGATGAAGTTGTATATATGTTGGTCATCATGACTTATCTGTTCAACGACTGAAAAAACTACGTGAAAAGACAAGGTTGTCTTATTTCAAGGAATTATTGTCCTTGACATTCAAGTCGTATTTTAGGTTTCTAGTAAAAACTAAAATAACATCTCTTCGTCCAATTCGCGGTCTAATACGGAACCAAAACACACTGCCCACTCATTTCCTTGACTTTCTAACTTCAAAATTTGGGTCCTGGGTGACTCACATCACCGTTGTATATAGGATGAACATCGAATATCACTCAATATTGACCTTTATGAGGTTAAGGACAGGATGGTGATAAACGATGTCATTCTTGGAAGGAAACACCATTTAAGTCCAAGAACGAAAATATTCAAAATATGCTACCAAGTACTGGTTGGTTTCAAGTGTTTATTTGTAAGTGACCAGTAGCCTAACCGGGATTTTGATTGATGTCTTTAAACACTTTTCCCAGAAATTTACGTTATCTCCATAATAATAATAAAATAAGTTTGGCATCTTAAATATTCAGACCAAGGTCATCGCACCATCGCGTCGATTAAAGGATTATCTTTTTTTCATACAGTAAGGTGGAGTCAATTTCATTATTGACATAAAGGAAAATTAGAAACGGAGCACTGCAATCGTGCGGTAGGCCTATATATTTTTTAATCCAGAAGATTGATCAATTTAGCAAGGCAAACAAAATGTAATATTTTTTCATCCAGATATTGAACCTTTGCAAAATGCTATTTTATACACTTTATCCCATATTAGGGTTCAATCGTCAATAACAAAAAGATAAAACTTTTAATACTGAGCTAGTAAGGCAACGAGAATTACCCTTGTCAAATTTTGAACATTCCATTTATCAAATTATGGGGTATAGATATTTGAGTACGAAATTAAGAGATCCTGAATGAAATTATGTGAGGGAACATAACAACTAAGCTTTAGTATTTTCTTTTACTTTAAACCCTATAAACCCCACTTTTTAATTAACTTTACCTTGAGGACTGGTAGGGAGGGGTGCATAATCAGTAAAGCAATCCTATTTTTTATATAAATAATTATATTACAGGCTATCAATGACCACAGTTTAAAAAATGTGAGCTACATAATCCTCCGTGCTCTAGTAAGTGTCTTTGATAAGGTTTAAAAATGAAGTCTTGATTCAAAATGATTATTTAGTGCTTTAAAAAAGTGAAAATAGTAAGTTGACCGGATTCACCTGCCCATTTCCTCCCACAGACTTACTGTATGTAGATCTAGCTTATTTTGTACTCGGCCCGAGAACTAATTGTATATTCACTCATGTCTTGGCAGTGGCAGCTTAAATCTATAAACTTTAGTATTCTAGGTTGTTTATTTATCTATTCAAACATCACTATGTAGCTCAGATAGCAAAGTTTGATATTTTTATTAATATAAAGCGCCACAATGTTAGCCTGTGTCTTTAAGGATCAATATTTTTCTTCCTTTTCTCTCCTGTCTCTTTCTCTCGTTTGCTTTTTGTGCGCCCCTTGAAGTGGCGCAGTGGCGTAGCCAGGATTTGATCTTATGGGGGCGGCGAGCGAGCGCAGCGAGCGAGGGGGGAGGGTGTGGGAGGGGGTGTACCCCCTCCCACAGTGAGAGCTTTTGGAGTTTTGATGCCATTAATCGTGCGATTTGGTGAGTATTTTTGGCATGTTTTATCGACTTAAAACATTCCTAGTGATTAAGATAAGGAAGTATATTCAGGGGCGGATTCAAGATTTTCAAATACGAGGGGCACAAAAATTGTGCTCAATACAGCCTACATAACAGGCGCAATTGCGCAAAGGTCCCTTGTGGGCGCGCGGGATCCTGACTGTACTGTGGAAGCTCTACGGTAAAATACTATCCTTTCTGCTTTATCATGATTATTTGACGCCATTCAGTGCAAACTTCACTTTTTGTTTTAGTCACATATTTTTTTTTTTCTATTCAGTACTGAATACAATCACTCATGATGTTTGTGGCAAGTTAAGCCCCTAAGTAGATTGTTCTGATGATGGCCCCGAGACGAAAAAATATAACTTCTAATATGCGAGCGAGCGTAGAGAGCGAGCCCAAAAAAAAAAATCGCATTTTTACAATTAAACCATATAATTGTACATAAAAATTCGTCATGCAAACACAGAAAAAAAAACACTTGGTTTTCCCCTCCGAGGAAAGGAAAAATTGCAGTTTCACCTTTAAAAAAACTACATATTTTGCTTCTTTAGTGACAAATTGATCTGAATAATTAATCTGAATTAATTAATCCAAACAATTCTTGAAACGTAATACAACAAAACACTACTCATCACACACAATATTTTTGTTAAAAAAATTTTGTATTGCAATTTTGCGCGCGCAGCGCGCCGAAAATTTTCACAGTTTTTGTACCAACATTTGAAGGTAAATAGTGCATCCCCCAAAATAACAATTTAACCAAAATTCTTATGTAATACAAGAATATGACTTGTTTAAACACTGTCTGCGCAAAGGACTGCAAAAACATTAAACTTACACAACATCCTTTTGTAGGCCTATCTCTGTTCTAAAAAGTGCTTAGAGACATGCAATTTTGTCTTTGTGTTATGCGCTATATACAAAAATGTTTCTTCATTATTGTTATTATTATTATTATTATTATTATTATTATTATTATTATTATTATTATTATTATTATTATTATTATCATTATTATTATTATTATTATTATTATTCTAGTATTCAATTTTGCGTCGCGATCTGCATGAAAAACTGTTAACCTGTAGGATGCAATTTTGCGCGCGAAGCGCGCCGGAAATTTTGACATGTTTCTTACCACGCTTATGAAAATCTATATATCAAAATCCGCGCCTGATGTATATTGCTGTAGATATTTCAACAGTAAGAAAAAAAAGGAAATGAAGGTGGCAGCTTCACATCAGGTTTTTTTTTGGCCAAATCTTAGGGGGGCGACCGCCCCCATCGCCCCCCCCCCTTGGCTACGCCACTGAAGTGGCGCCCGGGGCACGTGCCCCCTCTGCATTCGCAGATACCCCTACTGTCCACAGACCACCAAATCTTTGTGTATTCTATCAAATTGTATGAAGACCATTCCGGCTTTGCAAAAGCTATCTATTCTCATGTCAGTGAAGTCCTGATAAATTGGACTCATACGGGGACGTCGAACAATTTGCGCATGGGGAGGGGGAGGGGGCAAAAGTATAAAAATGTCAACAATTTTTGCGCACGAAAAAAAAAAAAATTGTGAATGCTTAGAAGTAGTTTGTTTTGTAGTATATTGCCTTGTTTTTAAACGTACATGTATGCTCTGATGCTTGCAATACGTTTTATAAAGTTTTCAAATTGTCAAAATTATTGGGAAGAGGAATCAATATGTTTTCTCCACAATATTTTCATTGGGTTGGCGACTGCCTACCCCCCCCCCACCCCGCCCCTAGGATCAACGCCCCTGGACTCGTATCTAGAAAAAATGAATCAGACTCGTTTGGAAATCGCCCCAAATCATATTTCCCAATATAAGAATTCCAGTGATAGATTTATTTGAGCACCCACTTAGCGATAAGAGAGGCGGTCTGGCACCGGCGTAAAATCAAGAGAGTTAGGGGTCTTGAAATGACCTATAGAATGTCATGGAATTTTGATATTGCCGTCTGTAGGACGATTTATTACCCATAAAGACAACATTCATCATCTCAAATCGGCAAATATTACTGTATGGCATCACGCGTAACGGCGTGTCGGCACAATGGTAAAGAACACCGTTTGGCGCGCAAGACTCTTGATGCGTTCATTTATCATTGGATTATCATAAACAGTTCTTTTTGCAGATGAGAGATTCTGATTGTAAGATATTCGTACAACCTTGTATAAATCATGAATATAAGCAAAATGTTATCGTTTCAAATGTAGGAGAAAATAAAACAAAAACGTAGGAGAAAATAAAATAAAGCGTGGCCTCTTCAACTCCAACTCCAATGACAGCGCGGCATTATAGTCGCCAAAATGTTAAGGACTATGAGAAATGTGGATGGACCTTGTCTACAAACTTGACCTATAAAATGTCACTGTCTGGTCATCTCGGTATGTACCATGATAATTGAAACCAGGCCATTTCAATATGATATAAAGTTCAGGGATGACAAAACTAAATGCAGTCTTGAAGTAATAGTTCAACTTGTCTACGTGGACTATGAAGTAGTTAAACAGGGCTGTGACATATTTGGGAGGCGATATGTATAGGCCACAAAAAAACTACATACTTGAGTCGAAACATATAGGCCTACCAATTTATACACTGATCCGAGTGTTTCTCCAGGCTGGAAGGAGTTGTATCGAATTAGTTTACTTGAGGAGAAACAAGCATTCGTATCAGTATATAGCAGATTTGAAATGAAATATTGCTAGGATAAAAATTGAGCTGATACAGGGCCTCAGATCAGATTTGGTAATGACAGCAATTTCTGATATTAAAGGTTAGTGACATGATTGGGAACACTTGAAAATGCCTGAAGAACCAAATGAGTTGAAATATATACCAACTATACACTAGCAGGAGTGGATCTCCCACCTGGGAGGATTTGTCTGTAATTTGTTTACTTCAGGAGAATCATGCATAAATATAGGAGTATCTTAATTTTATCCGGGGACGATAAAAATAAGCCCCATAGAGAGCCACACAGCCGGTTTCAGTGCCACGCGTGATATTGACATTGTTTATTTTAGAATGAGTCAACGTTTGACTACAAGTTTTCACAGGAGAATCCTTGCATAGTTTACTTGATTCTAGAGTAGTTTCAGCCCAAGTTGAGGACTACCCCCAATCATGTCATTTACCTTTAAAAGTACATGTGTGAAAAGGAGAAAACAAACATTTAACCACAGACTTTCGCAAGATACTCATTGACCAGTGTTTGATTTCTAGATTTTTTTAATCCAAAACATTTCAATACACGTTTGTTTTAAAAAGGCCAAATCTTGAGTTTGGTAATAGAGATAGGAAAATGCAACATCAGTAGGTTCCTACTATACTTCAGTATGTAAAGACCTACTCCTTTTCGTCCAGTAGTAAGATCGAGGGGCCTATTACATAAAACTTTAACCGGAGGTTTTCTCTGGTTAAAGTTTTATGCAATCATGGCAACAGGCCCCAGGTGTATAGTTTTTAGCAAATTATGTCCGCTCCCTCACCATCATACATATAATAATAATAATAATAATAATAATAAATGGAATTTTTAAAGCGCCGTTATCCATGTTGTTTAAATGCTCAAGGCGCTTTATACAAAATAACAGAAAGACAGAAAAGCGACATAACAAAAATAATGTGCACACCACAAAAAAGAAAAGCGAAAAAACAACAACAAACAAACAAACAAAAAAGTCTGCCTTCAAAATACACAACTAAACAAGTGCGTTTTTAGGTTACCCTTAAAGGACGTCAAAGAGTTGGAGTCCGTCAGCTCCTGTGGAAGTGAATTCCACAGGGCTGGTCCATCGTGAGCAAAGGCTCGATTCCCCCAATATTTTTTAGATAATGGAACCTATAAAAGACCGGAATTGGAGGATCGTAGGGATCGTACAGATTGGTATTGATGTAACAGAAACAGATTGTAATCAGGGGCTGTTCCGTTGATAGTATGATAAACCAAAAGAAGGATCTTAAATATTATACGTTCCTTTACGGGCAACCAGTGAAGACTGTTCAAGATAGGTGTAATGTGATCGTGTTTCTTTGATAAAGAAACAATTCGTGCGGCTGAATTTTGAAGCTTCTGTAATTGGGCAATTTGAGAATTTGGTAAGTTGAAGAGTAAGCCACTACCGAAATCAAGTCGAGATGAAATGAGCGAGTGGACAAGCTTCTCTGTTGCAGAACGAGTAAGATATTTGCGGATGAAGCCGATATTACGCAATTGATAGCGAACAGATTTGCAAATGCTGGTTACGACAGGAGTGCGACAGAGGTATGTCATTGCCGGAAATAGAAATGGAATCTACATGTAATTAATTAAATGAGATTTTGATCCGAAAAGCCTGAACTCACATTTACTGTGGTTTAATTGCACAGAATTTGACTTCATCCAGTCGTCAATATCAGCAATGCAATTTTCCAAATTGTGCAAGGCTTGGGATGCTAGAATTTGATGAGGTGGAAAAGAAACAAATATATGGTAATGAACAGAATGATGTTGAAAAATGTTCCGCAGACCAATCAGATATATTGAAAATAAAGTGGGCCCGCCGACAGAGCCTTGTGGTACTCCACAGTCTAATGGCATTGATGAGGATGTGATGCCATTCAAAATAACAGACTGTGAATGACATAAAAGATACGATTTGAACCATTCAAGAGCCTGGCCTTGTACACCCAGACTTACAAGACTATTGATGAGTATTTTGTGGTCTACGGTATCGAAGGCCGAAGACAGATCGAGGAGAACCATTGCTGTGACGGATCCAGTGTCCCTGTTCTGTAAAATGTAATTGGACACATTTGTGAGTAGTGTCTCGACACTATGGTAAGGGCGGTAAGCAGACTGGAAAGGGTCGAGCAAACTGTGTTCAAGCAGATAATCTGAAAGTCTAGTGAATACGACTCTCTCCAGAATCTTAAACAAAAATGGGAGATTGCAAACAGGACGGTGATTTTGCAGTGATCCACGGTCCAAAGAAGTTTTTTTCAGCAAAGGACGAATAAGAGCTGTCTTCAAAGCTGAGGGTACAGTAGCTTGATCTATACTAAGATTAATGATTCGGCAAATGATTTAGGCAAATGAAGGTGCGCGATCCTTGAGAAGAATGGTAGGAACTAGATCCAACGGGTAAGATTTAGGAGGCAATTTACGAAGAAGGGAAAGAATCTCGTCAGC
This sequence comes from Eucidaris tribuloides, assembly GCA_001188425.1. NCBI lineage: Eukaryota > Metazoa > Echinodermata > Echinoidea > Cidaroida > Cidaridae > Eucidaris > Eucidaris tribuloides. The sequence continues at coordinate 78,012 of JZLH01S0041489.1, forward strand.
AGTGGTATGTTGAAAGGTCTCCAGTGGTGAAAAGGTGATGGGTTCGGGTTCAAGTGATACAACATTAGGATTAAGACTTTCACGGATTCTTTCACGTATTTATGTGACAACATCATGGACAAGCAAACAAGTCTTAAGTGTCACATTTCTTTCAGTTCAGCTACTTCATTGCAGTAAATCATAATTAGGATACAATGGAAACAGTGTGACATCCATGACGCAGTACAATAAAAGTACAATCACTAAATGAAAGCCATACGGATTTATTCAGACGGCATTACGACTTGTATTATTCATTCTTCAAAACAAAACAAATGTCTTGTGGGTGTATACGCTTGGTTGGATTTAATTACGCACGTCTCTTGCTGGTTGTTTTGGGTATAGAATTTCACTTATCACAGCGGGTAGTGACATTGGCATTACACACGGGTAATCAAAACAGTACGACCAACGACCAGCACCTAGTGGTATATCCAGTCATCGGGGAGAGGGGAGGAGGCTTCAACTTCATCAATGACTTTGTGGAATACATATGTGGGGGGGGGGGGTGTTCAAAATAGATGCCTTATATCTGTATATAAATTATTGTGCAAGCCTTTTAAAGATGAAAAACCCTATACATGTAGGTCCTAGGTCTCAATTGCGACGCCCGGTGCGACGTTTCAAGGGAAGTGCCTCTCCCCGTAGCTCCAAAAGCTACGTCACTGCCAAGGGGTGTCAATTCAGTTTTCAGATGGGGGGATGTATGAAAACATTAGAAATTTCCAGCGAGCTACGCGCACAGAATTACGATACAGAATTTTGCACGCGAAGACCCCCGGAAATTAAAATTGTGGACCTATATGTTTGGTAGTATTTTATATGTTAATTTTAATGGTTTTTGTAGTGCCTTGCACTGTTTTTTTAAACGTATCCTTGCCCTAAATAATTTATGATGTTTTTTTTTTTTTAAATTTGTCAAAATTATGGGGGGGGAGAGAGTCAATATGTTTGCCACTTTGCCCCCCCCCCCCGAATATTTTCATACACCCAGCCCCCAATTGTCGACGCCCCTGTCGCTAATAGTTTGTCGTAGCAAATACTGAAAATGAGTGCACTCACAGACAAAATACTATGTGGTGAATGGTTTTACGGAGTTAACAGGCACGTTGCAAAGGTTTTAGGAATGGTACCAAGCGCACAATGCATAATACATGTACTGCAACAAAACTCCACACACTTCGAATGTGTATTTCGAGTACGCTACTGAGAGGTTGAACAAAGGTGTGCCAAAAATGCCCAGCTTTCCCGCCAGCTAGCTCGGCGACACCATAATCTGACACCTTACTTATAGGACAAATAGAGTTAGTAAACTTGATTTATTGGTGTCGAGGTCATTTGAAGTCAGTGTGAGAAAGCAGGTAAACTTGTAACCGCTTGTACAGCGTAATAATACTCTCTGGTCCAGGGTGTGTACGGTGATGTATCAGGCAGAAAAGGTGCTTGAGGAAGGTAGATAGGAATATGTTTATGGCCAAAAGACTGCAACGTTTGCGAGCATTGTATCTGTGGATTTGTATTTGTGGTCAGAACAAAACTCTAGAATTAATTTATCATTATTTAATTTTTTGTACAATTCTTCTTGAACGAACTAATGAAATAGGTAAATCAAACAAATCATCAAGAACAACCAACATATTGGATGTGACAATTTGAGATAACTTTCACTGTCCTAAATTCCCTGGCCTTTGTTTCGTTACTGAAATGATGACGCAATGCTTATTCAATTCATATTTGATAAAGAAATGCAATTGGTCAAAGAAAAAGATCTTATTTAATCTATTTACATTGTACATAGGTACAACTTGTTGGTTACATTGGTTACTGATTTAA
>JZLH01S0041498.1:0-10739 GCA_001188425.1 Eucidaris tribuloides
GTCCAGAGGTAATTGTACGGGGAAAAACTGTCCAGCGGTAATTGTCCGGGGGGAAACTGTCCAGGGTAATTGTCCGGGGAAAACTGTCCAGAGTTAATTGTCCGGGGGGAAACTGTCCAGAGGTAATTGTACGGGGGTAATTGTCCGAGAGTAATTGCCCGGGGGTAATTGTCCTTGAGTGGTAATTTTCCGGTGGTTGATTGTTCGGGAATAGATGTCCAAGAGCTATACGTTCCAGAACCTTAAAAAATAACGTTGCTACTCTACCTCCGATTTGGTCCCAGCCACAGCTCTCCTCGTCCTCTCCCTGCGGACAATCTGGCAGGATGTTACATTCGTTGGCAAGGAGTGTGCACTCCCCTACGGAGCATGTAAACTCGTTCTCAGCACACGTGACTAGCATCGTACAATACAAACAAATAAACATAATGCAGATATGAGACTAAAGACACTATTTAACGTTGTTGAAGCCTTATTTAAAAGCTTGTTAAACTTTGATACCGGGGGGGGGGTACGTCAGATTTGGTTCCGACGGGGTTGTGCCGCTGAAGTCGAAAAACCCGACCCTTTTTGGGCGGGAAATTGTTTTTATTAAGAAAAATTGCATATTTGTCCATTTTAGCGATGAAATAGGCGAAAATATCTAGTGTAAATCGTAGAATTTCACAATCGTGACCCCTGTTTAAGGATTTTTTCCCCAGAAACCATACCCATGTTTAAGGATTTTTTTGCGAAAAGGTCACCTATTAGAGCGGCACATTCCCGTTTACCTTACTTGGCAAGTACACCCCCCCCCCCGGGTTTGATATCTGACATACACGATTGTGTTTGAATGAACAAATAAGGCTAGAACGTAAATATGCTGTCACTGGTAAAATATGTACGGTTAAAAATATCGGCACAAGTCCTCGGAACAAAAATTATATGACACACCAGGGTAGCGGAGAAAACTGGAGTGGTCATTGATTGAATCTCACTTCTTAAAAGCACTTAAATGATAATATTTAGCTGCAATTTTTCCAGGCTTCATTTGTAGACCTTATCAGAGACTGAAGTAGGATAGGGGTTCATGAATCTCAATTTTTTTAAACTGGAAACATTGCTGAACAATACCTTTAACCTAGTATTATTCATATTGTATTCTTTAAATTAAAGCCCAAGTTTAGTTTTGGGAATTTTTTGGTATTTGAAAGCTTTATGCCCCAAAGTCATAACCCTGCAATAATAGATTCTGAATGTCTTTAGTTTTTTTTAATCAGTTAACGAAAAATCTCGGGGACCCGAGATTTTCGACTATATTTTGATATTATGCGATCCAAAGCGCCTGTTAAGAAAGGCTTTTAAGCGTTACATGTGTATACCTATCTGAAAGAAGCAGCTCTGCCTCTTCAGATGACGGTATAATTCTAATATAACTTTTTTTTTTGGTCTTTGGCATATTTTACATTATAGCCATTCAAAGGCCGTAAAAAGGACTATATGACTTATACCTCATCTAAAAGAACAGAGGTCATGCTCTTTCGATGACGTATAACACATGTAACCTTAAAGCCCTTTTAACCATTTGATGTATAATATAAATATAGTGAAAATCTCGGGGGTACCACCCCCGAGATTTTTCAGTTAACTAATTAAAAAAATAAAGACATTCAGAATCTATTATTGAGGGTATGACTTTGGGGCATAAACTTTCAAATAACAAAAAATTCCCAAAACTAAACTTGGGCTTTAAGTGGATTTGGTCCAAAGGGCGTGAATTATTATAGAAAATAAGTCATTTCCATTCATACATCTCTTATGAGTATTAGTAAACTGTATAATATTTGCTTAATTTACTAAACAATGTATATTCTACTTCCTAGATTCCGGACGGAAAATGTGTACACAGTACACTAACCCGGAAACATGAATGCAATTGCTTTAACATATTGATGTATTTGGATTAATTTAATGTCAAACATTGCAAACATCAAATAGACAAAAAGTCATCATTCACGAGGTATCCGTTTCGCAATTGTGAAACGAAATATCAACAATGATTTGAGTAAAATTCCACAATCCAACATTTGGACAGAAGTGAAAACAGAAATTAGAACATAGTTTGCGCCAGTGATGATTTTAGGAAAGTCAATGGACCACAACAGTTTCTCCACAACAGAAATAGTTCATTATATATTTTCATATCCCCATCACCCTGTCCCAGGTGTGGCTGGGACTGTCCAAAACAGTAATTCTGTATGATTTGTCGCACATAATTTGGTACTTTCGTTTTCGCTGGTCTCCATTCATGGCTTGTGGACGACAGGGATAATTGTGAACGGGAAACCATCCCAAGATTCAAGAACCACGTTTGCCAATTGCTACCATCTCCTTTTGTCTCCGGCGCAATTACGTTACACGTCGTGTCAGCGCAAGAACGCCCTTAGTCGCCCTTTATTCATAAACCCGTCAGTGCAGAAAGGTCCTTATGGAACACGCGTAATGACCGCAGTAATGCCGTTAGTATACACGCGCACAAGCCCCATAAGGGCCTTTCTGCACTGACGGGTTTATGAATAAAGGGCGTCTAAGGGCGTTTTTGCGCTGAACCAAATATCATATTTTTCGACGACTGCAGAACTTTAATATTTGAGAGTAACTCACCGATAGTACAGTTTTGTTCATCCTCCCCGTCTGGGCAGTCAACGACCGTATCACAACGAAATTCCGGAGGCTTGCAACTTCCATCGTCACAAAAGAAGCAATCTAAAGCGTAAAAGATAGAGCGTGATATAAAACTTTAAAGGGGACATCTACGTTGAAGACACAGGCTAACATTGTGGAGCTTCAATTTAAAAAATTGTCAATCTTTGATATCTCAGCTACACAATAGTGTTTAAATGGACAAATAAACACCGTAGAATACAAAGATTTGGAAAGTTATGTTGCCACTGGCAAGATATGCATGAATAAACGATAAATAGCCTAGATCTACATACAGTAAGTATGTGGGAGGAATCAGGTCAATTTGAGTTCTTGTAGATTTTTACTTTTCAAAGCACTAAATCATCATTTTGGAATACAATTTTCCAGGGCTTTATTTTAGACGTTATCAAAGACACTTAGAGAATGGAGGATTATGTAGCTTACATATTTTAAACTGTGCACACTAAGAAAAAAAGGTTCAACTTTGCACCTTTAAAGGTGCAGACCAGTGTCACACTGGGACCCACTAGAAGCACCTTTACGGGTGCAACTTTGCACCTTAAATGTGGAAAGTTGCACCCGTAAAGGTGCTTCCAGTGTCACATTGCAAAAGGTGCAAAGTTGAACCTATTTTTCTTTGTGTGTGGTCATTGTTAGCCTGTGGCTTTAAGGAAAAAATACCATTTTACTTTTAATGATAACTTGATTAACTTACTAAACTATCAAACGATGTCATTTGGCACTGGATTAAAGAGTTGTAGATTTTAAGGCACTTGAAATGGGCAAACTAGCACCACTATTAGTTACAGGGCATTAACATTATTGGGAGAGGTAAAACAAAATGCCTAAAAACCCAGTTATTATTATTATCACTATTTTTACTAGTAGTAGTAGTAGTAGTAGTAGTAGTAGTAGTAGTAGTAGTAGTAGTATCATTATTAGTATTATCATTAGTAGTAGTAGTAGTAGTAGTAGTAGTAGTAGTAGTAGTAGTAGTAGAAGTAGTAGTAGTAGTAGTAGTAGTAGTAGTAGTAGTAGTAGTATCATTATTAGTAGAAGTAGTAGTAGTAGTAGTAGTAGTAGTAGTAGTAGTAGTAGGAGTAGTAGTAGTAGTAGTATCATTATTATTCAGAATGAAGAGGGGGCTTACCTGCTTGTGTGGTCCCCTCCATCACTGCTGGGGTTGTAGCGGCTGTATCGAAGCATGTAAAAATAGAAAAGAAATACATTTGCAGTAGTATTATGTAGTAGTAGTAGTTGTAGTAGAAGGGGTATAGTATAGTAGTAGTAGTAGTAGTAGTAGTAGTGGTAGTAGTAGTAGTAGTAGTAGTAGTAGTAGTAGTAGTAGTAGTAGTAGTAGTAGTAGTAGTAGTAGTAGTAGTAGTAATGTAGTAGTAGTAGTAGTAGTAGTAGCAGTAGTAGTAGTAGTAGTAGTGGTAGTAGTAGTAGTAGTAGTAGTAGTGGTGGTAGTAGTAGTAGTGGTAGTAGTAGTAGTAGTAGTAGTAGTAGTAGTAGTAGTAGTAGTAGTAGTAGTAGTAGCAGTAGTAGTAGTAGTATCATTATTATTCAGAATGAAGAGGAGGCTTACCTGCTTGTGTGGTCCCCTCCATCACTGCTGGGGTTGTAGCGGCTGTATCGAAGCATGTAAAAATAGAAATGAAACTTATTTGAAATAATGACAGGGGGCAGTGGCGCAAATCCATTTTTATTGTAGGGGGGATATCACATGTTGATACGCGGCCACTTCCCAGGTCAAAAATGTTTCCCGGTCACGCCAGCCGACGAAACTCGCTCAGCAAGGGGGGGTGGGGGGGGGGGGTTACGATTTTTTTTCTCCAAATCCCTCAGACTTCTGCACACACGCAAATTCGTGGGGGGGGGACATTTGATATTGTGTCCCCACTTCAAAATCGTGGGGGACATATCCTCCTGTCCCCCTGGATTTGCACTCCTGACATGGGGGATTATGTAGGTCATCTTTTAAACCCAGGACAATTGTTAATGACAAAAGTCAAACATTTCTTATTTGTTATGCGATTGCTGTCAACAATTGCTGTGTCTATGACGGTCAAATTTGTTGTGTTCCCCCCCCCCTTTTTTTTTTTTACATGCGTTCCGCTTCCATCAGAGCCATTTGGTTCTTGAGGCATTTTTTTTACTTCTCCCAGTAATTTTCATGCTCTGTAACTAATAGTGGTGCTAGTTTGCCCATGCATTCCGAGTTGACAACAAGGCATACACGATATAAAAATGCACCGCTCTGAATGTTAATGAAACATAACTCAAGTCCATAAGAAATCATTTTTCACACTAGGCTATGAAAACAAGAGCCCGCCCTTGCACCACCTCCCCTCCCCCTCCCTGTTCTGCACCAACATTACAATGTAATGTAAGCTTACATTAGGGTCTGTCGCAGCCTCAAGTATTAACTTATGTGACAATCCATGCAACAATTTTATAATCACATTACTCAGAAAACTCACAAAGTAAATAATCTAATTACTGTAATTAATGTATGTCTTACCTGTAATTGGTTTTTAAATATCATTATTATTATTTATATCTTAAAACTGTAATTTATGTTGCCATGTACATATTATGAAAAATATACAGAAACAATGATATTGAAATTGAAATTTATTATTGCATTGAAAGTGCTAAACTGCTACTTAAAGGTAAATGACATGATTGAGGGTAGTTCTCAAATTGGGCTGAAACTACTCTAGAATCAAGTAAACTATGCAACGGTTCTCCTGTGAAAATCTTGTAGTTAAACGTTGACTCATTCCGGAATAACTAATGTCATTATCTCTCGTGGCAGGCAAACCTGCTGTGTGGCTTTCTGTGGGTCCTATTTTTATCGTGACCCGATAGAAGTAATTTTCATGCTTGATTCTCGCTTAAATTGATATTCAGTAGATATAAAATCCAATAAATTATTTAATGTAATAACGAATTGAGTTCTTAAGATTTCATTGCAGTAACATGCATGAATATGTGTCAGCTCGGGATTAGGAAATAACTGCGATAGAATTTGACCCTCTCTCCAACTCCGAAACCGTCGCGCAGAAAAAGGGCCTTTTGTGTGACCGTTCACCCCCCGTATACTTCACGCAACTCACGCGTCGAACTGCGATTTACGCATAATGTCCATAAAGAGTGCTGTGTCATTCTCCATACTCTCAAAACCGGCTCAATTAGTGCTTGAATTGTCAATATCTGACATACCATTCGTCCTCTCATGCTAGAACATATTCCTGAATATCATTATTCTATGTCCATTGTTTGCACAGAAAAAGCCGGGACAAAATTCGTGTTTAACTCGCTGGTGTGTGCGAGAGCTGTCAGCTTGAAAACAAACCTTAACTAGAACGTGTTGTTTTGAGAGAAAAAACACTATAATAAATTATAAAGTCATTGCTCGAGGTAAAATTTCCTCAGACATAACAAAGTCTAATTATTTCTTTTCCATTTTAAATCAAACGTACATAGGAATACTTGTATTCTCTCGTTTCGCATCGTTTTAATTTTGGTTTCGTACTATTGCGATGCTTGTTTACCGTGTGTTATTCAATGGAAAGTTAGTTTCCGGCAAAACGCTATCTCCCACCGAAGCTTGTGTAAACTCGTAAAATACGTCAATATCAATAACGGGCGAAGAATTTTAACAAACTACAAAATAGCCTTTTATTGAGTTGAAGCTTTGCATCAGTCTGATCTGACACTGATGAAAAAATAATGGAGTAAGAAATAAAAATTATGATTTTTATGGAATTGGTGGCATAGTGGATAAAGACAAAACAGGGAAAACGAGATAAACCGCCGACGCTTCACGGGGGAGGAGATGACGAAGCACCGTGCAAAACATGCCGACTGATAGCTACTGCACAGAGAAGCCGCGTCTGAACATGTACCCAATGCATGACATGCATCCGGTCTCCCAGACTGATTTATTTCGTCCATTGTTTTGATGATCGCGCCCCGCGGCCTCCATCTTGCATTTCATAGTGAATCCAAATCATGAATTCCAGAAAACAGACAGTTATTTCTATCAATACTGATCTAAATGCATTTGTTTGGCTTTTGTTGAACTGCCACAATTGTTCTCACGATTTACAAATCTTATGTCACGCGCAAGAAATTAAACCACCAGCACCTAGCGATCTGACTACCAGTCCCTGCGGCCCGCGGCAACGCTCTGTGCGGCGAGTTCATCAGATCCGAGGCTGCCACAGCCTAAGCCGCATTTTCTCGTCTACAACTTGCACAATTACGCGCGCCATTCAGAATCGTACATGTAATTCTCCAGCAGAAAGCCTCGACTTTATACTCAACTCGTTCTAAGATTGATCGAAGTTACATAGTAGAACCAAATCGTCCCTTTCCTTGATTTATTCATAATGATTAATTATTCAACTGTTTTCTCCATGGTGGAAAGAGGTAACATATCCGGTCTAATGTGCAAATCCTGGCCGACTCCAGAACACTGACGCTCCCAGATAAGCGCAAACACAGTTCTCGCCGTTCACACCTTGGAGTTGACGTCCTTTCCTCTTTTTTTTATTTTCAGCAATTTTCCATCAAAACAATACGTCCGTTAGCAATATTAAGTTGAAAAATGAGACATAATTTGCAAACAGATGTTGTAGTACAGGCCTACCTACTATTCATAATCGAAAATAACACAAGAAATCAAGGTTTGTTCTTTCGCAGCTTAAAAATAGTATTAACTACGTACCCGGAAGTTGCCCACAAGTCCACGAACCCTTCTGTGACGTCACAGCTAAAGGCCGTTTTCAGACAGCAAATGAGCGCAGTCGGCCCGGAGGTTAGGGTGATGTTTTCACTCTAATTTCGCTTTTGCGGGAGGGTTATATTGCTTGAATGACATTCAAGCTTATTGTAGGGCTTATAAGCTCTCTGTAGATATGTATATCGTCATATTTCTGATTCTTCTATAAATGTCTCCTTTAAGTAAAGAAATTAGAGACAAATACTTCCAGCTGGAAGATCCACTCCAGCTGGTGTATATTTGGTATATATTTCAACTCATTTGGTTCTTGAGACATTTCCAAGTGTTCCCAATCATGTTACTAACCTTTAAGAGTGTGCGTATTAAAACACAATGGAGTAAGACCAATGAAAGTTTGATAGGACCTACAAAGTCATATTTGGGTGTAAAAATAGTCAAAGGCATAATGACTTTGCTAAAATTTAGCAACATTTAATTTAATGTTTTGCTTTAGGTGAGAGGGGATGTATGTTTATGGGGACACGCAGACTTAGGTGCTGATCTGCTATAGTGACTAGCACAAAAGTACCCGAAAAATAATATTTTATTGTAATAGTAAAGATGAACTATCAAATTACCTTGTGTTGTCACATCACCCGTTGTGGTAGGTACAGTGGTTGCTTGTCGCCTAATCTCCACAGTGACTACAAATGAGAGACATGGGGAAATTTGCGTTAAAGTCACCTATTTTACAACAACAGTTATCGTTTTGTAAATGATAACTGTGTGACTGTGCTTCGAGTGAAGAATCTCAAATTTGTCGATCTATATATTTTATTTTGCCTTACTGTAGCAAAACCAGAGGGCAGACTGCCCCCCTCCAAAAAAAAATCAACGGGAAAATCCACCAAACACCGGGAAAATGAAAGGAAAGATGCACATTTTGGACTTCGTTACCGTTAAATTTTTAAGCCCGCTCCCTCCCCGATAACAGACACCTGTTACGCCGCTTTAGGATGAAACTATATAACTTAATAACAAAAGAAAAATGGGATACTGAAAATATAGCTTGAAGAATGTAAATGCCTGTCCTGAAAAAAAATGTAATAAAATAAACAGACAGAACAATCGCATGACCATAAGGAAATTATACGGAAAATTACAGTACAGTATAAAAGTACATAAAAATATCACTGAGGCTGCACAAAATCAGAAATAATTTAGAAATGAAATTGGAAACGACAGTTATATATATGAGATATTAATGTTCAGCGTAATTCTTATACTCAGAACGCTAGAAATAAAGTTTGAATGAAATTATACGTTTTTAAGTAATATTACATATTAGGATTTTTATTGGTAGTATTATGTTTTATCGGTATCATTATATTAAAATTATTAGTCCCCACCGTCCCCCCCCCCATAAAAAAAGATAAATAAAATAAAAGTAAGCCATCATTAACGATTCTTATTCTAAACTTTACCGTCAATAACCTCTACAGAGTCTTCTCGAAAGTCGTTATTGAGGAAGAATTCATCCACGGGAGAAACGGCTTCAATGAGACTAGTAAATAACGACGACACCTGGTTTTGGACTAAGGCCTCGGCCTGGTCCTGACTCAATTCCGGTGAAACCGAGATTTCTTCTGGGGCCGTGATCAAGGAAACGTCGAATAATATCCGGACGCTTCCGGGCCTGTAAACGTAGATCGCAGAAAGTGATTATTATTTATAATTCAATCATTACGATTAATTATAATTCTCCTCCTCCTGTCCTCCTCCTCCTCCTCCTCCTCTCCTCTCCTTCCTGCGCTCTCCTCCATCCTCCTTGCTCTTCTTACTTCTCCTTGCTTTTTTTTACTTCTTTTTCTCCATTCTTCTTCATTCTTCTATCTTCTTATATCTTCTTCTTTCTTCGTCGTCTTCCTCCCCTCCTTTGTTCTTCTTCTCATTATCATCAACATCATCATCGTCGTCGTCGTCGTCATCGTCAGTATTTTTTTATGCAAGCTTCGTAGTCCCATAAATGGGATATCATTATTTTGCCTGTAGGTATATTCAAGGCATGGTATTGATCAGTGTTGTAACCAAGTCAATTTTTCTCAGGTCAAGTCGCAAGTCATTTAGTCTCAAGTCAAGTCAAGTTACAAGTCATTTGCCTACAAGTCAAGTCAAGTCGCAAGTCATTTATTCACAAGTCAAGTCAAGTCGCAAGAGTCATTTCGTCGCTAGTCAAGTCAAGTCAACATGTCAAAAACATCAACAATTGTGCCCCAAAATAAAAAGTCTTTGCTGCAGATGAGAAAACGTTTATTCAGATGGCCGTTGAAGAAAAGAAAGGACATCTAGAGGGTGCATATGGACCAAGAATAAAGAGTTTAAACAAAGTTATAAACAAAACAAAAATACCTCACTCATAATCATGCATACATGTACATCAGTGTTGTAACTAAGTCATTTTTTTTCTCAAGTCAAGTCAAGTTGCAAGTCATTCTGTCTCAAGTCAAGTCAAGTCTTGCCCACAAGTCAAGTCAAGTCGCAAATCAGAAAAATTGGTGACTCGAGTCTGACTCGAGTCCAAGTCACTGACTCGAGTCAACAACTCTGGTACTGATTTCAATTGAAATTAAATTATATTATTACTTGTCTGGAAAAGCAATTATACCAAATAATAATTTGATACAACCCATGACATATTTTTGTGTATAAATAAATCATACCATGAAAATATATATTAGATATTTTGTATGACCCATAGATATTAATGAACTGACTATAGAATCACATTTATTACTTTATATGTGATAAATATTTTTCATAAATTTTATTCATATATCATACAACATAAATAAATAGGCCTCTCCAGTATTTGACATATTAAAGTAATCAGATTATAAAGCACATTGACATGCTTGATTATGAATTAAGTGGAAATAGATTCATGTACTTCATCAAACACCAACAGTGTCGAACTATAGAAGATTCACTATTTTTCCGTCACTGAAAAATACCACATTCAGTCATTAATGTTAAAACATTTAAACACACAATTGTGCAATTTGTATTCATTCAATAAGAAAATATATTTGATTTGCCTGCACAGCCTATAATCACCGGTGAAGGTGAGGTAGGGGACGGGTGCGGGAATATGTGGAAGTCGAGATATTGCTTTTCTCCAATCCACTTTAAGATGACGAAGGGATCATTGCCACCTCTCCCCCATCCCGCCCGACCCCCAACGACCAAATTTCATTTCCAACCGAGTATTAAATTTGATTTTCAGACAACTGTTAGCCATGAGTGATTTTCTTTCAATAACAAA
>JZLH01S0041500.1:52273-64777 GCA_001188425.1 Eucidaris tribuloides
TCAGTTTTAGTTAAATTATAGTAACCATTAGACTTTGATTTGAAAACCTACAATGTTCCAACTGACTGTTACTCTTTGATGCTGCTGATGCATTTTTCAAATTCTAGGTAATTACTGAGTACAGATTTCACAGACATGCCCTTCATGAATAGCCCACGGGCATGAGTGAGTTTTGTTGTGCTGTGGGAGGGGGTGCAAATGAGATACCCTGCCTGTAAAGTGTGAGTATAATAGAAAGTCCATACATAGCTACACACAAGGAAATTGCCCATCACAGTCATTTCTGATGGTTGTGTAACAAGAAGGAATCATTAGATTGTGAGTGTTTTCAGAGCAGAAACTTTAAACAGTGATTTTTTTTTACTCCAGAATCATTTTAATCCAAGGGTAGAACTTCTTCTAATTTTGCTCTTTCCCTTACAGCATGAAGAAAAATTCCCATATTCCAGGGTGAATTTCTTCTTTATAAAACAATTTCCAATATTATTATGATTAAATACTGTATTACTGGTATATACTTCAATGACAACATTTTATAACCTATGGTATTATTAATGTACAATGTATATTGCATATCTGTATGTATTAATTTATATTGCATATTTGTTTGTATTGATGTATTTTGCATATCATTCTGTTTGTATTATACCGTTTTTTATGATATTTGGAAATAAAGTCAATTCAATTCAATTCAATTCAATATTAAGTAATAACTTATTTTGTATATGTTGACAATGTAAAATGGGTGAAGACATTTTCATTCAAATTCGTGTACCATTTTTTGTGTGCATGTAAAGCTTGCTGGCCTGTCTATTGCTCTCCAACATGGGTGTTTCTGGGAAAAGTTTACATCTACTCACAGCATGATGTTGTTTCACATTATTTTACGTTCTGTGTCTGTGAATAAGAGCACCAAAACTAGAATCAGTGTGTGTATTATACTGCACACCCCCCCCCCAAATGACAAAAGGGCATAACTGACTGCCTTTTTTTTTCAAAATTGAGTTAAACAGTGTAGGGGACTCAGTACATGATGTTAAACATGCAGAACAAAAAAATATTAATTAGAAGTGTCCCTTTGTTTCATAATCCGCTTGTTAAAGGATACTGAATAGGGCTTTACGTGTTGAACAAAATACATTTTGCTCAATATCTCCAAAGCACCAAAATGTCAGTTATGCCGTTTTGTCATGGGGGGGGGGGGGGCAGTATAGTAGATGTACATCCATGTTGTTTTCTGTATAGTCTTGTGATAATGCTCAGTACCTTTACAAATTTTAGGCTTTTTACATGTAGTTTATGTCAGTCATATCAGGTAAAATTGAAGGCAACAATTTCTGAAAGTTTGTGTAATTGTTCGACAAACACCCAATAATTTGAATTTCATGAAATTAGAAAAATTATGCTTGTGAACGCCTTAATTTAGCTACAAATTTCTCAATCACCCCACGTGATTATGTTTATTGATAACCTTTACTATTCTGAATGTCCTTACATTTCAAATCGTAGTGGGTACTGTTTTGAATGGCTATGTTGATATTTGTTTACTTCTAAAATTCTTCCATTGCTGTGCCTTTTTCTCTGACTTGTGGTGTGTTAAGCAATTGTGCTATCTTTAAATGCTGTGCATCAGTAAATGAAATATGTAAATCAAATATTCTCACAATATCAACTTGTGGCAGTGTAGCTATGAACCAGGCATTGTTCGTATCCTGTATGATACTATGAACATGAGGAGATAAGAATGCATTTTTATTTTTTGGATGAGACAAACTAGGTACTGCACTTTATAATGATGATATTAGATGGTATTTAGGGATGGAAGTAGGGCAATTTGATCAGTTAAAATAAATTCCATTTTCATCCTAGTGCTCTGGGGTTTTTTTTCCTCCAGTAATGTGTGGCCAGTATGAATACTGTAGACCTGTATAATATTTGTATGGGAATCCCGCCATATACTCTATGCATTATATGCCTCTATATTTGTTCAGATTTTGCATAATGTACATAATTTTATAAGCGTATATATGTAAAAAGAACCAAGCTCTACACAAAATTGTGTAAATCAATGTAATGTCATTGTCAATGTCTTTGCAGTTGTAGATGTATACATGTACAGGTGTATATCATTTTCTGCTTAATATACTGACATTATTGTCCATACATATTTCAGTATTACTTTGCATATTACAAATTAAAATACTTCGGTATGGTTAGTAAACTTATTTTGCATTTGTAGAAGAGACAAATTTTGTATGTGCCACACACTTGTATGCTGCATTATAGATACATTCCCACCGGGATGGCGCCAGGGTAAAATTGTGGGGCAAATCTGTCGGGGTAACAATGTTTCCAAGAAAAAAATTCACAACCAATTTTCCCCGACTGCCAGAAAAATTGCAATATTTGCCCAAGTTGTCCATTCTCTTCTCGGATATTTATCCATTTGAAAATATTTTTCAGCTTGGGCCGCAAAGCTTCGCTCATTTTTTTATGCCTCCGCCCTGTAAGGGAGCCGGAGGCATTATGTTTTCGGGTTGTCCGTGGTAGCGTGCGTCTGTGCGTCCGTGTGTCCGTGCGTCCACACTTTCTTGTGAACAAGATTACTGAAGTACCGCTGGAGGGATTTTAATGATACTTGGACCAAGGATGGACCACTAGGCAAGGATGAATTGATTAGATTTTGGGACAAATCCGTAAAAGTAAAAGCTCAAAATTATTAAATTTTAATCCTCAGATTAAAGAAGTGTCCAAAATTTTACCAAAAGTGAACAAAATATAACGTGTGAAGTTGTTTGTTCAAAACTTAAATTTCATCATTATTTTTTTTCATTATACTTCACTTTATAAATGACTCTTAAAATTCATTAATCACACCTTTTGCAACCCCGATAATTGAACCAACTTCCAATGTTTTAAAAAGGTCTTGGTGATTAAAATTAGTGAGAAATAATTTGTTCATGTTTTTAGTATTGTTCATTTTTGGGCGAGTAAATTTTTCATTCGGGCAAGTAAAAATCTGAAAGTAGTAATTTCACTTTCCCTAAGGGCAAGCAGAAAAAAGTTAGTTTAGAGCCCTGCATTCATGATCATTAATTAAGTCAAAAATTTGTCAAACCGTGCACAGTGTATAAGGGGAGTTACCATATTTTGATGGTGATTTGTGTAGAATGGATCATGTTGGTGGAATGTATTACAAATCTTGATTGGTTTTCAAGATATTTTACAGAAATGAAATGTTATTTTCCTGCTTGTTGCAAACAATGTGCTTCCTTTAGAAAAAGAAAATATATTTTTGTGATTAATTGTGTCAATTAGTCTTGAAGCCTGACTTGAAAATATTTTGCTTTGTTATTCATTATAATGTTACTTTTTTTTAACAAATAATGCTTCAGTGTTTTAGCTGAATACATGTTAATGCCAGTTCTAGGATAGGCAACTGATAATTTTTCTCCTCAAATTATGTTGCATTTATTTCAGCGTTTTATTAGTAGCTGACATTTTATTTTGACAAATAATTTTCTTAAGTACTGACTGCATATTGATTTAAGTATACATTATTTTAAAAGGCATGTATTATTCATTTAAGTTATCTAATTTGCTGTTATAATCAAGATAATACGAGACTATGCTTTCTGTACAAACTGTGCCTATAATAAAATTGATTAAAAATATGTCTTCAGATGAATACTTGTGACATTTATTAGTCAGGAATTTCATGTCTACTATGGGTGATTTCAAGTTCGGTGTTGAAATCTGCCAAATTTGAAATCAGGCTTGGTGTCGGGGTTGACCTCGAAAATTAAGACTTACTTCCTGTAGTCCGTGTTGAAGCTGGTGTTGAATATCATCTGCTGTACCGAGTTCTGTGGTTGGTGTGTCTAACTTACGTGTACATGTATTTTCCTATTTGTGAACACTAACCCCTAGGGATAAGGAAATTTGTGACTACGTGTACGGTGTTGGTGTTGGTCTTGGTCTTGTAATTGGCAGAGCTAACGTGTGTGTATGTTGGATATGGCAAAAGCTTCACCGTGCGACGCAAAGTGCTGAAAGTACCTTTCCG
The DNA here is from genome assembly GCA_001188425.1 of Eucidaris tribuloides. Classification (NCBI taxonomy): domain Eukaryota; kingdom Metazoa; phylum Echinodermata; class Echinoidea; order Cidaroida; family Cidaridae; genus Eucidaris; species Eucidaris tribuloides. The sequence goes on from JZLH01S0041500.1 coordinate 56,340, forward strand.
CTTAAAATTGACATAATTAGTTAAATTGATAATAAACTGCCTTATGACAATAAAGAAAAGTAACTTGTCTTTCAGATTTCAACACTTTTCTGGCAGGCAGTGTAGATTTGGCGTCATTTTTGTAAAATTTGTCCATTTTTTTTGGCCATCGGCATAACTTTTAGCCATCGCCATGCAAGGGCATAGGCTGGTTTGTGCATAGGGAGGTGGAACTAAAGTGACGTGGGGAGGTGCACATCTTAGGGAGGTGGAACTAAAGTTGAGTAAATCGGGTGTTGAAAGCAGAAAAAGTGGTGCAAATTTCGTTTTGCTTGCCAGGGGCGGAACTCCTATGGCTCTGCGGGTGGGTGCACCCCCAGCCTACGCCCTTGCCATGAATCGGGGATGACATCACTTGGTGTTATGTGTAATCGGTACTGTGACTTAAACTGAGCTCGGTTTAGCAAACAATTTTGTTTCACTAACACCAAACTTGAAATCACCCAGTGTGTCGTGGGAAAAATTGTCCCAAGAAATCATGTATTATTTACCAAATTGGATACCACCCTCTAGTGACCAGATAGGAAAAACACACTTAATTTCGTAGGCCCTGTCAACATTTTATCAGTCCCACCTCATTTGTTTTGAATAATCAAGCACTAATTGCATGTATTGGTTTGACAACAGAAATACATAATGCATTCACCAGACTGCATTCTACCACTGAGATAAAATACGTTATGTTCACAGACATAAAAATGCAGTGGCAGTGTTTGCCCATGCGCTGTCTGTCACCATCAGTAGTGTACTATTCCAGTAAATGAATTGGAAAGGATTACAGTCGGCTGTGAATGGAAAAACCACGTAACTCCGCATATGTCTTGGTATGGAGCCTTTGGGGAAATACTGTGTTACTTTTTTTTTCACAGTTTAATGATTAATTGTATCCACTGCCATGTGAAAATTGTAGCTTCAATTAATGTAACGTATTACGTGATATCACAATCTTAAAGTTGTGTCCTTCAGTAAGCCTGTCTTTTGTACTGCACTTATTCATGAGTTACTGTGCACAATTCTACCAGTTGCAACATTGGCAAAATGGCAAAATGGCAAAAATACTGTCAGTCCCCAGAGAGAAAGATAGTGTATTGTTATGTTAACTCCTACGTGCCGGAGATTTAAACCCTATGGGCTTTATGTGTATTATTATTGTCGCAGATTCTGCTGACTTCGGCACGTTAATGAGTTAATGAGCCTGGGATGCTTTGACTGCTTGGTACCTAGAGTATTAAGTGGTATGCAGGCATTCATGTGTGTACTTTTTTTAACATACCTGTTCATATTTACAATCTGTTTAGCAAATGAAAAGCAGTAAGAAACTTGTCTTTTACTGCTTTCACATGTAATCCATGCCACTTTCCTTTATTTTAGTTGAGGTTCCACTGGCAGTTTTCCATTTGATTGACAGGAACATTTCTTGTTGTTTTTCCACAGGTCCGTTTGAGACACAGTCGTATCTGAATGGGAGGAAAACCAGGAAGGCTACCTGCGAGGATCACCCCCCACTGCAGAGACACCACCTTCAACACAGCCAGCCGGCAGTACCCTCCCCAGCCACGCCCATATTCCCCAGGTCCCAGTCTCACCACCACGGACCGCACCTTGGTATCTTCACAACCCCCTCCTGGAGTTTTACCATTCCAGATGGACAGACCACATGGAAAACCCTGCTTCCGGTCCAAGCATGTGAAGAGGACAGCGTCAGGTTTCTCCGCCAGAACCAGGTACCAGTCCCGCGGTCTTGTGTCCACCAACGTGAATTTTTCTGGAACGTTTGAATAAAATTATATCCGCCCAGACAATTCATTTGGGTGGTCCCCAAGGAGCACCTCGATATCGGCTTTCCGGGCCTAGCAAGCATGTTTCAGAATCCGCTTAGTTTTCAGGCCCACATGGTCCATTATGAGCCATGACTCAGAGCCTGACTTCACCCTGGTAGTAGTGGCAGGGGTGTCCAGCACATCAGCAGCACGGTAATGGCAGCACTCACGAAAGTGGTGGTAGTCATATCAACCAGCAAGGTAGGCAGAATACGCTGCATGAAGCATCCGAAGTTCACTGCACAGACAGGCAACGTGCCACCGCCATGGCTTCCAGACACCACCACCACTCACCACCTCAGCCATTCAGCATTCCGGAGGACCTATCAGTGCAGCCACAACCTATGCAGGCACATGGCAAAGACGATTGGTGGCACGTCAATGATGTCCACCCATGAAAATTTCCAGGTGCATCACCGATCCTAAGCCCAATGTTCAAACCGCTGAATAAGATGAACCAGCTTCCCCTCCACCAATGCTTCCACGCCCACGCAGTCCCTCACCATCGTCTTCACCCCGAGGATGGCAGTCATTTGGAGGGCATAATCTAATGGAGCCCAAGCATTTAAAAGCCCAGGATTACGACACTTGGTGAACAGTGTTAATATAGGAAATGACGGGATTAGGGTGTCCTAAATGCTCTCGGAGCAAACTGGAGTCCAAGCTCGGCAGAAACTTGTCGCAATATTGTTTGTAATTGAAGAGAAAAGAATTGTTCTTATGACCAGGGTTGGCGTAAATAACCGGCCGGTAAAGTACCGGGTGTAAATACCGTATTACCGTAAATCAAGCCTTGCTATTATTACAAAAACGGCGAAAATACTGGAAATACTTATAAAAAGTTATTTCTTTGAAAGGTATAATAACTCAAAAATGTAGAGATTGTTGTTCAGCTAAGTGTGATTCAAACTAAATATGCAACAAAAAACTACACATTAACTGATTAGGTGGGGACTAGGAAACTCATTCTGATTGGTTGGACAGCGGATTTCCACACAGCCAAATCAAATACTAAAAAGTAGGAATATTTTTAAAATCACTCCGTTTATTTTAGAAATTGTTTTCATCATTTCAGTCCGGCAAATATCTGAATTGTTTGCCATAATGTCCAGAACAGCATACCGCCCAAGAACAGATATTATTTTGTCCTGTATATTACAGCAAGATAGGCCCGCATCCCACAAAAAGTACATGTAACACCTGAATAATGTACAGTGTAGTTCTGATACAGTAATGTGAAATACACTGAATTAAATTATCTAAAATTGCAAAGAGATTTTTACAAGCCTTTTCCACGTTGAAATTTATCAGTTCCAAGGTGATTTGTGTAAGAAGACACAAATGAAGCAATTGATCGGCCTTTTAGTTGTGACCTTGTAAGCAACTTCAAGAGTACACGCTAGGTATTGCCCCGTATTTCCCAGTATCCAGTATTGCCAGTATTTCCCAGTTATTTCCGGTATTTCCCAGTATTTCCCAGTATGTCCCACGTAATTTCCCGGAAAATTGGCCAACACTGTCTATACCCACTTTGAATCAAAGAGGCAAGGGCATCTGCTGCTTGCAAGCCTAAAAATTTAACCAGTGGGTACAATACAATTGATATGTAGAAGAAAATACCATCTATAAATTTTTGCAAAGTATAGGAGCTGAAACTCATTTAGTTAATTACATATAAGCCATTAGACTCTTGATTTGAAAACCTACATGTTTCCAACTGACTGTTATTCTTGATGCTGCTGATGCATTTTTTCAAATTCTACGGTAATTACTGAGTAACAGATTTCACAGACATGCCCCTTCATGAAAAGACCACGGCAGAGTGAGTTTGTTGCTGGCTGTGGGAGGGTGCAAATGAGATACCCTGCTCTGTAAAGTGTGAGTATAATGAAAGTCCATACATATGCTACACACAATGAAATTGCCATCACAGTCCATTTGCTGATGGGTTGTGTAACAAGAAGGAATATTAGATTGTGATGTTTTCAGAGCAGAAATACTTAAACAGGTGATTTTTTTTTACTCCAGAATCATTTTAATCCAAGGGTACGAACTTCTTCCTAATTTTGCCTCTTTCCTTACAGCATGAAGAAAGAAATTCCCATATCCAAGGGTGCATTTCTTTCTTTTATAATAAAACAAATTTCCAATATTATTGATGATTACATACTGTAGTACTGGTATATTACTTCAATGAGCAACATTTTATAACCTATGGTATTTATTAATGTAGGCAATGTATATTGCATAATCTGTTATGTATTTAATTATAATCATTATTTGTTTGATTGATGTAATTTTGGCATATCATTCTGTTTTGTATTATACCGTTTTTTATGAATATTTGGGAAATAAAAGTCCAATTCAATTCATTCAATTCAATATTAAGTAATAACTTATTTTGTATATGTTGACAATGGAAAATGGGTGAAGACATTTTCATTCAAATTCGTGTACCATTTTTTGTTGTGCATGTAAAGCTTGCTGCCTGTCTATTGCTCTCCAACATGGGTGTTTCTGGGGAAAAGTTTACATCTACTCACAGCATGATGTTGTGTCACATATTTTACGTTCTGTGTTGTGATAAGAGCACCAACAACTAAATCAGTGTGTGTATATAGCTGCACACGCACCCCCCCCCCAAATGACAAAGAGGGCATAACGACTGCTTTTTTTTTTCAAAAATTGAGTTTAAACAGTGTAGGGACTCTAGTACATGATGTTAACCATGCAGAATCAAAAAAAATTCAATTAGAATGTCCCTTTGTTTCCATAATCCCGACTTGTTAAAGGATACTGAATAGGGGCTTTACGTGTTGAACAAATACATTTTGCTCAATTATCTCCAAAGCACCAAAATGTCAGTTATGCCGTTTTTGTCATGGGGGGGGGGGGGGCAGTATAGTAGATGTACATCCCATGTTGTTTTCTGTAGTAGTCTTGTGGATATATGCTCATTACCGTTACAATTGTAGGCTTTTACTGTAGTTTTATGTCAGTTCATATCAAGGTAAAATTGAAGGCACATTTCTGAAAGTTTGTGTAATTGTTCGACAAACCCAATAATTTTGAATTCATGAAATTAGAAAAAATTATGCTGTGTGAAAACGCCTTAATTTAGCTATCAAATTTTCCAATCACGCCCACGGATTATGTTTTATTGCATACCTTTACTATTCTGAATGTCCTTACGATTTCACATCGTAGTGGGTACTGGTTTTGAATGGCTATGTAATATTTGTTAACTTCTAAAATTCGTCGCATTGCTGTGGCCTTTTTTCCTCTGACTTGTGTGTTGTTAACATTGTGGCTATCTTTAATATGCTGTGAATTCTGTACAGGCTGCTGTTCATCAGTACAGAATCATGTATAATCAAAATATTGGCTCAGCATATATAAACTTGCGGCAGTTGTAGCTATGAACAGGCATTGTGTCGATCCTGTAGAACAATGAACATTGAGGGGATAAAGAATGCATTTTATTTTTTGGCATGAGACAAAATAGGTACTGCACTTTATAATGATGATATTAATGGTATTAGGGATGAAGTAAGGGCAATTTGATCAGTTAAAATAAATTTGCATTTCATCCTAGAGCTCTGGTTTTTTTTCCTCCAGTAATGTGTGGCCAGTAGGAATACTGTAAGACCTGTATAATATTTGTATGGGTATCCCGCCATATACTCTATGCATTAAATATGCCTCTATTAATATTTGTTCAGATTTTGCATAATGTAAATAGATTTATAAGCGTCATCACTATGTAAAAAGAACCAGCTCTACAAGAACCTACACAAAATTGTGTAAATCAATGTATGTCCATTGTCATGTGTCTTTTTGCAGTTTGTAGATTCGTATACATTACATTCGGTTGTAGTATCATTTTCTGTTAATATACTGACATTATTATTGTCCCATACATATTTCAGTATTACTTTGCATATTACAAATTTAAAATGATACTCGTATGGTTTTATAAACTTATTTGGCATTTGTAGGAAGAGACAAATTTTGTATGTGCCACACACTTTGGTATGCTGCATTATTGATTACAATTCCACCCAGAAGAGGTGGCGCCAGGGTAAGATTGTGGGGGACGCAAATCTTTTCGGGTAATACAATGTTTCCAAGAAAAAAATTCACAACCAATTTTCCCCGACTTGCACAGAAAAACTGCAATATTTGCCCAAGTTGTCCATTCTTCTCGGATATTTATCTCATTGAAAAATATATTTTTCAGCTGGGACCGCCAAAGCTTCGCTCATTTTTTATTCCTCGCCTGGAAGGGAGCCGGAGGCATTATGTTTTCGGTGTCCAGTAGCGTGCGTCTGGTGAGTTCCGGGTGTCCTGCGTCCACAACCTTTCTTGTGAAAAAGATTACTGAAGTACACGCTGGAAGGGATTTTTAATGATTACTTGGAGACAAGGATGGACCGAAGGCAAGGAATGAATTTGATTAGATTTTTGGGACAAAATCCGTAAAAGCTAAAAGCTCAAAATCATTAAATTTTTAATCCTCAGATTAAAGAAGTGTCCAAATTTTACCAGAAAGTGAAAAAATATTACGTTGTGAAGTTGTTTTGTTCAAACTTAAATTTCATCATTAGTATTTTTTTCAATTATACGTCACTTATAAATGGACTCTTTAAAATTCATTAATCACACCTGTTGCCACCCGATATTGACACCAACTTCCAATGTTTTAAAAGGTCTTGCGTGATTAAATTAGTGAGAAATATTTTTGTTCATGTTTAGTAATGGTTCGATTTTTGGCGCGAGTAAATTTACATTCGGGCAAGTAAAAATGAAAGCTAGTTAATTTCACTTCCGCTAAGGGCAAGCAGAAAAAAGTTAGTTTAGAGCCGCTGCACTCATGATCATTAATTACAGTCAAAATTTGTCAAACCGTGCACAGTGGTATAGGCGAGTAACCATATTTGTGATGGGATTTGTGTACGAATGGATCTGTTTGGTGGATATGATATTACGAAATCTGATTGGTTTCAAGAATATTTGAGAGAAATTGAAATTTTATTTTCTGCTTGTTGCAACAATGTGCTTCTTTAGAAAAAGAAATATATTTTTGCTGATAATTGTGTCTAATAGTGCTTGAAGCCTGACTTGAAGTATTTTGCATATTGTTATTCATTATAATTGTTACTTACTTTTTTAACAAATAATGCTTCAGTGTTTTTACTGAATACATGTTAATTGCAGTTCTAAGGATAGGCAACTGATAATTTTTTCTCTCAAATTATGTGCATTTATTTCAGCGTTTTTTATTAGCTGACAAGTTTCATATGTTGACAATAATTTTCTTAAGTACTGACATGCATATTGATTTAAGATATCATTATTTAAAAGCAATGTATTATTCATTTACAGTTATTCTAATTTGCTGTTATAATCAAAGATAATACTGGAGCTATGCCTTTCGATGTGAGCATAACTGCTGGCCTATTAATAAAAATTGTATTAAAATATGTCTTCCAGATGAATACTTGTGACATTTATTAGTCAAGGAATTTCATGTCTACTATGGTGATTTCGGTGTGAAATATGCGCAAATTGAAATCAAGGCCTGGTGCGGGTTGACCTCGAAAATAAGACGTTACTTCCTGTGTCCGTGTTGAAGCTTGGTGTTGACATAATCATCTGCTGGTTACCGAGTTCTGTGGTTGGTGTGTCTAATTAGTGATACATGTATTTCCTATTTGCTGAACACTAACCCCCTAGGGATAAAGAAAATTTTGTGAACTACGTGTACGGTGTTGGTGTTGGTCTTGTCTTGAATTGGCAGAGCTAAACGTGTGTGTATGTTGGATATTGGCAAAAGCTTCACGTGCGACGCAAAGTGCTGAAAGTACCTTTCCGCCTTAAAATTGACATAATAGAAATTGGATAATACTGCATTATGACAATAAAGAAAATAACGTTGTCTTTGATTTCAACACTTTCTGGCAGGGCAGTGTGATTTGGCGTCATTTTGTATGAAATTTGTCATTTTTTTGGCCATGCAAACTTAGCACATTTACGGCCTCCATGGCAAGTGGCAATAGGCTGGTTTGTGCATAGGGAGGTGGAACTAAAGTGACGTGGGAGGTGCACACTTGGGAGGTGGAACTAAAGTTGAGTAAATCGGGTGTTGAAAGCAGAAAAAAGTGGTTGCAATTTCGTTTGCTTGCCAGGGCGGAACTGCACTATGGCTCTGCCGGGTGGGTGTCACCCCAGCCTACGCCTTGCCATGAATCGGCGATGGACATCACTTGGGTGTTATGTGTAATCGTACTGTGCCTTCAACTGAGCTCGGTTTTAGCAAACAGATTTGTTTCACTACCAAACTTGAAATCACCAGTGTGTCGTGGCGAACACATTGTCGCCAAGAAATCATGTATTATTTACAATATTGGATTACACCCTTAGTGACCAGATACGAAAAACACACACTTAATTATCGTAGGTGCCTGTCAGAATTTTAATCAGTCCACCATCATTTGTTTTGAATAATCAAAGACATAATTGCATTGATGTTGACAACAGAAATACATAATGCATTCACGCAGACTGCCATCTAACATG
>JZLH01S0041500.1:64802-75924 GCA_001188425.1 Eucidaris tribuloides
CACTTATGTTTTTAATGATGCTCCTGTTCCTTCTTGTAATTAAACAAATTTGCCATAAATTAACATTACAGAGATTTCAAATTCTTGTCACCTAGCCTTATCAGTCTGAGCAATCAGAATTAAATTGGTGAAAATACAGCAACATTAGCAAATTAGCATTCTAAACAGACATGCCGACTGTGTGCCACACACACACACACAGACAGACACATCAAAAACACGTACGGAGCCCGTTTCTTTTTCAGCGGGGACAAGAGTCACGTCCATTGGGTGGCACGCATTATGATTATAAAAGAGTTGGGGAGGGGGGCAAGAAGGGGTGCAAGATTGATTAGGGGAGGAAAAAATTTGTTGCGATTAATGTGCAACAAAGCAGGCTCTAACTGAGGGGGCCTGGTGCGCTTTACATTAATAAAATCAAAAAATAAATGATAATAATGATATCAACCATCAAATACATGTTATCGTTTGATTCAATCAAACCAATCACACGTTAACTCATCGACGCATCAGTACGAACATCAGTACGCAATTGCTGGTGCCTTTAACATGTCCTGTCACTATTGTAATGACGCAACAATGATGATGATGATGATGATGGTGATGTGATGAATGATGAAGTATTGCAGAGTGAGCAGTTTAAATTATCACAGTATAACAGTCAGAAACCCAAGCATGTTAAAAGCAAAAATAGTTAAATTTATTTATTATTCTCGCAAGTATTACCCTCCTCTCCTCAAAAGGTCAGAGTTTTTTTTTTTCGGTATATATCAAACATAGCGCAGAAAAATGCCTCAAACAATAAAAAAAAGGATAGTGGAAATTCTGTGACTGTCAATTTTAATGTATTGGGTACAAGTTGATCATTTTTATTGATTAAAATCCGTCCCCTTACAGTTAGCAAATTACAAAAAGTTATCAAATAGTTCGCATTTAATAAGCTGTGCCTCTTGACCTTTTTATCTTTATACTCGCGAAATCGAACGTCCAGGGCCAAAGTCTAAGCTTCGAATGCATTTATTTTGTTCAATTTACTTGAGAGATATCTTGTAACAACAAAGGGTGGAATCACAATGTGTCTACTTTTTCAAGGGGCTGGCGGTACTGCGGGACTGTGGAATTTTGAAACGTGCTGGCCATCATGTCTCAAAAATTGTGCAAGTAAAGTACCCTCTTTGGCAATAAAAAAAAACCACTTGTGATCATGATGCTTACATCTAACATCAAGGGCAAAGTCTCGGGCTTTCAAATGTCATTTGTTTTTGTTCAATTTACTTGTTTTTAATCTTGAGATACCTTGTAAACAATAAAAAGGTGACTTTTACAAGGGACTGGCGTAAACAGTGGCACAATTGTGATTTTACCTTTCTTATTGAATAAACATATCTCAAGCATTAAACAAGCAAATTGAACAAAACTAACATATTTAAAGCTAAGACTATGCTTTGATGTGATATAACAGTCATGGCATATTTTCTGATTGGCCAAGAGGGCGTTTTTACTTGACAATTTTTAGACACAGTTATAACCCCTCCGACTTCGTCAGCGAGGGGGATAAAAATGCGATAGCAAATATCTTTCACAGTCTTAGACAGAGCTAGGCATCAGATCTGGGGAGCGCGGGATCGCCCCCCATGAATATATTGGGGGGGGACATATCGATTGCCGCTCCCCCCCATTAATTTGACAACTTAAAAAACATCTAAATATGCATGAAATTATTTTTAAAAGCATTGAAAGCGACTATAAAACCATTAAACATGTATAAAATGCTATTTAAATACTATACAAACATTTTTGGCGCGCCAGTTGCTCGCAAATACTGTACAATTTGGCGCGCCTCCTTTTGGACTTTTGAACTTTTGACCCCCCCCCCCCCCCAACTCCCCTCCGAAACATGGATTGCGCCCCTGCAGTCTAGATATCCATTAAGTTACAGTAAGTATCGAGTGTCCAATCAACTCATTTGGTTCTTGAGCTTTGGAGGTATTCCATTTCTTGCCCTTATAATTGGCTACCAGTAGAAGACTGCGTCCGAACAGTACAGTATAGGCTACCCACTGATGGTTCATGCTTGTACATTTTATGCTATATCTCGAGTGAATTTGAAGTAAGTTACTAGGAAGATGTCTTACTGTATTCCGTGTCTACGTATGACCCTAGCTGATAGCTTCTTCATTACAGCATGGTTGTACCAGTGATCCTAGCCAAGGCCAATTTACTTCAGTGTCTGTCGATACGCAGCAAAATCGCTCCATCAAATGCCAGTAGGGCCCTACACTTCTCACACAGTCCTCGTAAGTGGTGTTACGTGACATCCAATATGCGATGAGGATTGTACGATGTTCTGAGAGTGTCCAATGCGGAATTGCGATTCCCAGTTCGATAAAAAAAAAGCCCGGTTCCGAGCCCGATAAGGGCTTGTGGCGTACCTTGCTTACCATACTATACTTGTGCAAAGCGTTTGCTCTGCTATCTTCCATTTGACAGTGTCGTTCAACGCGGACAGTCGACGAATATCGCCAGTGGTTTTCTGGATGAGCGTCACGTGTCATCAAGGCGAAGTTGTCTCTAAATCATTAAAGTATTGTTAAACAGTACACCCCAGGTCATAGGACTCATGGCAAGCGGAAGTTCTGTCTTGCTTATTGTCCCTCAAAATATTCCATATCATCTCAGCGTGCGCTTGACATGCTTCAATCAAGAACATCATCGGGATAAAGGATTGCAATCAGAGCAAAATATCAACCTAAACACTACCATATGGTGTGCATAAACTGCTGATGTACTTCAAATAACAAATCATCGCGTGCCAGAGAAGTTCCATCCAGGTATGCAGTAGATGAATTCACTGCTTGGAAAACGAAGTTCAGCTCCTTCAAGTTAGCCTGCGCAGAGACCAAGACGCGATTGAGAGAGTTGCATAGAAACGCGTTTGCGATGAGTTTTACAGGTGGATCATATATAACAACGAAGAACGAATTGCAGCGGTGAGGTAATACGGTATTTTCTGAATGGCTGACGACGTGGCAATCCGGAACTAAGTGCATAGGATCGAATCAAGGCGTGACCCTCATAGATTCCAATCTATCTGTACAGGAAGAAATCCTGGTCCAGGAGCAGTAGTGCGTTCTTATTCTGAGAGATGCTTGCTGTGCTTTTATTCTCTTCGAGCATCTCAATAGTGCGACACTCCCGACGCGATTCCCAGCGCTTATATGACGAAGTCCTTTGGATTACTGGATCCTGCAGCGAAGTTCGCATACGCGCGATGTAACATGGCATAGCATTCTGCACGACGGATTCCCTGGGCCGAGATCAATATTCCAGAATTTCCGTCGATCTAAGGAAATTCCAAACATTGATGATATCAGTCTTTCGGATCAATGATGTCCAAGCAATGGCAGCAGGGCAGCGGTGGAATGTTTGTGGATAACGGGGTAGAGATCATGAATCAATACCGTGCCAGTAGTGGTGAGACACCCCCGTGGGCGTTCTGGCTTGTAACAGCACCCTTATCAATGAGCAACTTGAGTACACACTGATGATATCATTGTTGTGCTGAAGCATAAATCGCAATTTTCCAACAAGTAATGAGTGGCCGAGTTACATATTTTAGTATGCACACAATGTATTGGATCAGCGTTCCTCTTGCAAGAAACTCGATACCAAACGTGGTCTGCAAACTATATACAGGCATAATTAGTACGTGTCAAGTTGAAAGGTTAATATTCGTGTTAACATATGCGTTGATTATGATCAAGATATACGTCCTGAAATCTTCAGACAGCGATTTCCTTCGATGAAAGCTTGAATCAAATCTCGAAATCTAGCATGTTTTACTGGTGGTGGCGTTCTCGGCGACCATACAGAGTAATTTGAATATTAAAAATTCCCCCACGATCGGTCACTTTATATAGCGCGGCAGTGAGGCGTTGGACCTAGCGAGAGTATGTTCCACACAGATGTCGCCAACAATTATGCTGTTTCGATTAACGGTTCGGAAGGTTATACTGTCGATGGTTGCCAATATGTGGCGTATCCTGTAAGGCCCGAGTGAATACACAAAGTAGTCCTTAAAAATGTAATTTCTCATCATGTCCACAGCATATGTGAAACAGTATCTGCTTGATTTTCCGTGTTGTTGCGTTGGAAGACGTACCTATAGGCTTACAGCCACATGACCCCGGAGTAATAGTACGTGGTTCATTGTAACAGCTCGAGTCAATGCGCATTAATGTTGTATGATAGGCGCTACTCATATATACGTAGAACGCAGTACAGATATATTTTATTGTCCGTGCAAAAATATGAAATTTGTGACCTTTACAGCATTGGTACGGTGATCTGGGCCATGGATCCGAAATGCTTTTCAATTAGACACGCAGGTAGGGAGGCCCACTGCCTAATGCAGCCAGTCAGGCAAAGATATTATTCATGCTGAGCTAGTGTCTAGGCCTGAATAAAAGTCATGAAATTCGGTCTGTGCATGACGATTTGATTTTATTGTGAGAGTGGATTATTGGCCATTACTGTAGGCCCTAAAGGTAATCATCAATGACCAATCTACAAGCTGTTCACATAAAATTGATTTTCAGTGTCGAGGACGGATGGGGAGGATAACAACACACGTTGGTTTATTCAAGATTCTGATCTATCTTAAAGGGGCGCACTTGACAAATTCAACATCATGTTTCTTTAAAAATTAGTAAGATGTTTATTCCCCACGAGATGCCATAATTGGGCCTCAAACGGAAATGTTTCTTCTTGGACGAATTCTAATAGCTACAAAGACCTCTTTGTGAAATGTTTAATTATGCTTTTATTTACATGTAAATTCCAAATAGCCTATTTTGATTTGTTTATTCAGGACGTGAGTTCGTATACTGCATTTTTGGCATGAATAATGACATCAAAACTCATAAGCAAATCCTCATATAATAGTCAATGTACATTTCCATTTAATATCCTCAACATGCATACAGCAGAGATATAAGGCTACACTAGCTTGTGAAGACAACATTCTTTATGCCATAGTCTCACTATACATAGCAGGTAAGAATAAGGCTGCAACTCGTATGGGGGAACCACCTACCATAGGTGATTTAGCGCAACCGTAGTTCTAGGGATACCTACGGAGGAAACGTTAGGTTTTCTTTTTTTTAAAGTTAAGGGATGAAAGGGTTTGTGACCATTTTCGAAATATCTAAAGCCCAGTTTAGTTTTGTGATTTTTTGTAATTCTGAAAGCTTTATGCCCCAAGTCATACGCCTGCAATAATGGATTTTCTGAATGTTCTTGAGTTTTATTATATGATTTTATGAAATGTCGGGGGGGGGGACCCGACATTGTGACCATATTTTTACATTATAGAATCAAAGGGTTAATAAGGCGTTCTGGTTATCCAAGTTTATACTCTGCATCTGAAAGAGCAAGCGTCTCGCTTTTTCAGTATGAGGTATAACCCAATTCAAACCACCTTAACCCATGGGGTTGTGTTGCTTAAAAGTTTATACTAGGAAAATGCTAATCTCGTAATATATGAAAATTTGTTATCGAATTCACTTATGTTTTTAATGATGCTCTTGTTCCTTCTTGTAAGTAAACAAATTTGCATAAATTAACATTACAGAATTTCAAATTCTTGTCACCTAGCCTTATCAGTCTGAGCAATCAGAATTAAAATTGGTGAAAATAACAGAACATTAGCAAATTTAGCATTCTAAACAGACATGCACGTGTGCACACACACACACACACACAGACAGACACACATACACGTACGGAGCCCGTTTCTTTCAGCGGGGACAAGAGTCACTCAATAGGTGGCAGCATTATGATTTAAAAGTTGGGGGGGGGGGCAAGAAGGGGGCAAAGATTGATTAGGGGAGGAAAAATGTGTTTGCGATTAATGTGACAAACAAAGTAGGCTCTAACTGAGGGGGCCTGGTGCCGCCATTACATATAAATACAAAAATGATAATAATAATAATGATAATAATGTCAACCAATCAAATACTCGTTGATTCAATCAACCAATCACGTTACTCATCGACAGCATCAGTACGACATCAGTACACATTGCTGGTTGCCTTTACATTGTCCCTGTCACTATTGTAATGACCAACAATGATGATGATGATGGTGATGGTGACGATGATGAAGTATTGCAGAGTGAGCAGTTTAGATCTATACACAGTAATAACAGTCATAAACCAAGCATGTTAAAAGCAAAAAGGTTAAATTTAAAAATATATTCTCGCAAGTATTCCTCAAAGTCAGGTTTTTTCGGTATACAAACATTTCGCAGAAAAAAATCCCTCAAACAAATAAAAAAAAATGTTGGAAATTCCTGTGACTGTCAAATTTTACATGTTATGGGTTACAAGTTGATCATTTTATTTGATTAAAATCCGTCCCACATTACAAGTTACAAATTACAAAAAGTTATTAAATAGTTCGCATTTAATAAGCTATGACCTCTGACCTTTTATCTTTATACTCCGAAATCGAACGTCAAGGGCAAAGTCTGAGCTTTCGAATGCCATTTATTTTGTTCAATTTACTTGTTTTAATCTTGAGATATCTTGTAAACAACAAAAGGGTGGAATCACAATTGTGTCACTTTTTCAAGGGACTGCGGTACTGCGGGACTGTGGAATTTTTTTGAAACGTGCTGCATCATGTCTCAAAAATTGTGCAAGTAAAAAGTCCCCTCTTTGGCAATTAAAAAAGACACTTGTGACATGATGCTTACATCAACATCAAGGGCAAAGTCTCGGCTTTCAAATGTCATTTGTTTTGTTCAATTTACTTGTTTTAATCTTGAGATACCTTGTAAACAATAAAAAGGTGGACTTTTACAAGAGGGACTGGCAGTAAACAGTGGCATCAATTGTGATTTTACCTTTCTTATTGAATAAACATATCTCAAGATTAAACAAGCAAATTGGAACCAAAACTAACGATATTTAAAAAGCTAAGACTATGCTCTTGATGTGATATAAGCATCATGCAACTATTTTCTGATTGGCCAAGAGCGGCGTTTTTACTTGACAATTTTTAGACACAGTTATACCCTCCGACTTCGTCAGCGAGCGGGGAATAAAATGCGATAGGAAAATCTTTCCAGTCTTAGACAGAGCTAGGCACAGATCTGGGGGAGGCGGGGGATCGCCCCCATGAATATTGGGGGGGGGACATATCGATTGCGCGCTCCCGCCCCATTTAATTTGACCAACTTAAAAAACATCATAAATATGCAATGAAAATATATTTTTAAAAGCATTGGAAAGCACTATAAAACCATTAAACATGTCATAAAAATGCTATTTAAATATATACAAACATTTTGGCGCGCGCTTTGCTCGCAAAATACTGTGCAATTTGGCGCGCTCCTTTGGACTTTTCGATTCCCCCCCCCCCCCACTCCCCTCCGAAACATGGATTGACGCCCCTGAGTCTAGATATCCATTAAGTTACAGTAATTATCGGAGTGTCAATCAACTCATTTGGTTCTTGAGCTTTGGGGTTATTCCCATTCTTGCCCTTTATAATTGGCTACCAGTAGAAAGACTGTCGGCAAGTACAGTATAGGCTACCACTGATGTTCATGCTTGTACTTTTATGGCTATATCTCGATGAATTTGAAGTAGTACTTAGGAAGATGTCTGTACTCTATTCCGTGTCTACGTATGACCCTAGCTGATAGCTCTCTCAAATTACAGCATGGTTGTACCAGTGATCCTAGCAAGGCATTTACTTCAGTGTTGTCGATACGCAGCAAATCGCCTCCCATCAAATGCATAGGCCCTACACTTCTCAACCAGTCCTCGTAAGTGGTGTTCACGTGACATCCATATGCGATGAGGATTGTTACGATGTTTCTGAGAGTGTCCAATGGAATGCGATTCCCAGTTCGAGCCCCGGTTCGAGCCCGATAACGGGCTTGTGGGTACCTTGCTTCAACCATTACCTTGTGCAATAGCGTTTCTCTGCTATCATTCCATTTGACAGTGTCTTCAAAGCGGAACAGTCGACGAATTATCCCAGTGGTTTTCTGGATGAGCGTCACGTGGTCATCAGGCGAAAGTTTGTCTCTAAAGTCATAAAGTATGTTAAACAGTACACCCCAGGTCATAGACTCATGGCAAGCGGGAAGTTCTGTCTTGCTTTTGTCCCTCAAAATATTCCATATCATCTCAGCTGTGCGACATGCTTCATCAAGAACATCATCGGGATAAAGGATTGCAATCAGCAGCAAAATATCACCTAGAAACACTACAATGGTGTGCATAAACTGGCTGATGTACTTCAAATAACAATCATGCGTGCAGAGAAGTTCCATCCAGGTATGCAGTAGAGAATTCACTGCTTGAAAACGAAGTTCAGCTCCTTCAAGTTTAGCCTGCCAGAGACCAAGACGGATTGATGAGAGTGCCATAGAAACCGTTTGCGATGAGTTTACAGGTGACATCAAACGAAGACGAATTGCACTGGTGAGGTAATCCGGTATTTCTGAATGGTGACCGACGTGCAATCCGGAACTAAGTGCATTAGGATCGAACAAGGCGTGACCCTTCATAGATTCCAATCTATCTGTACCAGGAAGAATCCTGTCCAGGAGCAGTAGTGCTTCTATTCTGAGAGATGCCTTGCTGTCTTTTATCTCTTCGAGATCTTCAATAGTGCGACACTCCACGCGATTTCCCAACGTCTTTATGACCGATAGTCTCTTTGGGATTACTGGATCCCTGCAGCGAAGTTCCATCGCGCGATGTAACATGGCATAGCCTTCTGCAGGATTCCCTGGGCGAGGATCATATTCCAGAATTTCCGTCGATCCTAGGAATTCCAAACCATTGATGATATCAGTCTTCGGTATCAATGATTCCAGCAATGGCAGCAGGGCAGCGGTGGAATGTTGTGCGGATAACGGGAGGTAGAGATCATGAATAATACCGTGCAGTAGTGGTGAGACACCCATGGCGTTTGGCTTGTAAACAGCACCCTTATCAATGAGCAACTTGATCACACTGATGATATCATTTTGTGCTGAAGAACAATCGCAATTTTCCAACAAGTAATGGAGTGCCGAGTTTCCATATTTAGTGCACACAATGTTTGGATCAGCGTTCCTTTGCAGAAGAACCTCAACCAAACGTGGATCTGCAAACTTACATGCATACATTAGTAGTGTCAAGTTGAAAGGGGTATATTTCGTGTTAACATTGCGTTGATTATGATCAAGATACGTCTGCAAATCTTCAACAGCACTTATCCTTCGATGAAAGCTTTGAATCAAATTCTCGAAATCTAGCATGTTTCACTGTGAGCTGCGTTTCTCGGCGACATACAGACGTATTTGAATATTAAAATCCACGATCGTCACTTATATAGCGCGGGCAGTGGAGGCAGTGGACCTAGCGAGAGTATGTTGCACACAGATGTCGCAACAATATGCCTGTTTCGATTACGTGCGGAAGGTTATACTGTCGAGGTTGCCAATATGTGGCGTAATCCTGTAACAGTAAGGCCGAGTGAAATACCACAAGTGTCTTAAAATATGCAATTTCTCATGTCCACAGATGATGTGAAAACAGTATCTTGCTTGATTTTCCCGTGTTTTGCGTTGAAAGACGGTACGTATAGGCTACAGCCTACATGCCCGGAGTATATACGTGGTTCATTGTAACAGCTCGAGTCAATCGGCATTAATTTTATGAATAGGCCTACTCATACGTAGAATCGCCAGTACAGATATATTCGTATTGTCCGTGCAAAATATGAAATTTGTGACCTTTACAGCATTGGTACGGTGAATCTGGCCATGGATCCGAATGCTTTTAATTAGACACGCAGGTAGGTAGGGCCTGCTAATGCAGCCAGTCAGGCAAAGATATTATTCATTGCTGAGCTAGTGTCTAGGCCTGAATAAAAGTCATGAAAATTCGGTTTGTGCATGACATTTTGATTTTTATTTGAGATGTGATTATTGGCCATGTACTGTAGGCCCTAAAGGTAATCATCATGACCATTCTACAGCTGTTCACTAAAATTTGATTTTCAGTGTCGAGGACGGATGGGGAGGATAACAAAACCGTTGGTTTATTCAGATTCTGATCTATTTAAAGGGGCGCACTTGACAAATTCAACATCATGTTTTCTTTAAAAAATATTGGTAGATGTTTATTCCACGAGATGCCATAATTGGGCCTTCATAACGGAAATGTTTCTTTATGGACGAATTCTATAGGCCTACAAAGCACCTCTTTTGGAAATGTTTAATTATGCTTTTATTTAACCATGGTAAATTCAAATAGGCCTATTTTGATTTGTCTTAATTCAGCCGTGAGTTACGATATACTGCATTTTTGGCATGAATAATGACATCAAACTCATAAGCAATCCTCATATAATAGTCAATGTACATTTCCTTTAAATATCTCCAACATGCATACAGCAGAGATATACAGGTACACTAGCTGAAGACAAACATTCTTTTTATGCCCATAGTCTCACTATACATAGCAGGTAAGAATCAAGGCTGCAACTCGTATGGGGGAAACCACCTACCATAGGTGATTTTAGCCAACCGTAGGTTCTAGGGGATACCTACGGGGGAAACGTAGGTTTTTTTTTTAAGATTAAGGGATGTAAGGGTTTTGACCATTTTCTGAAATATTCTTAAAGCCCAAGTTTAGTTTTGGTGATTTTTTGTTATTTGAAAGCTTTATGCCCCAAAGTCATAACCCTGCAATAATGGATTCTGAATGTCTTGAGTTTTTTTATATGAATTTATGAAAATGTCGGGGGGGGGGGGACCCCCGACATTGTGACCATATTTTTACATTATAGAATCCAAAGGGTTAATAAGGCGTTCATGTTATCCAAGTTATACCTCATCTGAAAGAGCAGCGTCTGCTTTTTCAGATGAGGTATAACCAATATAACCCACCTTAACCCATGGGGTTTGTTGCTTAAAATGTTTATACTAGGAAAATGTATCTGGTAATATATGAAAATTGTTGTTATCGAATTCGGTATATATTCATTCATACCGTAGGGGAAAAAATCTTCTGTTCAAAATATCAGATTTTATTCTCCGGAAAAAACGTTTCAT
>JZLH01S0041510.1:11110-28889 GCA_001188425.1 Eucidaris tribuloides
TTAAGAGCGCGAAGCCCGGAACTGACGTGTAGTCCATCTCCGTCGGCGGGATTTCCACTTCCGGTCCGTCTCCGTGAAGCTCCAGCGTGACCGGTGGCCGACCCATCTCCGATAAACAGATCGATATTTTCTCGCCGACGCTCAACTCCCGACCGGTCTCAGCAAACGGACAGTAGGGATACTTTTCCGATGGCGTGTAATAAACAGTAACCCTGGCAACCTTCGACTTAAGGGTGACATTACCAAGTTCGTTGTTTTCCATGTTATGGACAAAACACGCGTATTCGCCATTATCGCGTCGGTTAGTCTCACTTATCCTCAAATCGAAGTACTCCTTGGCCCGATTGCCAACGATTCGGTATCGGTCTCTATCGATTATCGGGGGATCGGCCACCAAGTTGACCCCGATACTTATCGTCTGGTTATTCTTCTGCCAGACAACCTCTTGATTGGCCTGCAGGCCTCTGAGGGTGCAATAGAGAATGACGCGCATCCCTTTGTCGACCATAGTGTCCGACGGCTCCTGGATCAAGGTCACGGTCAAGGTCAAAGGCACATTGGCCAGAACGACCATCAATAAGATTCGCGCGCCAAATAGTGTCTTCATGGTGATCATGAGCCCCTTTCTTTGAAGAGGTAACAAAGGTCAATATCAACTAGGCTGTTGATGCCCAAGTAGATCCGTAGTGCACGTGATACTCCTTTGAATTGCAACCCCCGAAGTATGTATTTAAGTTTCTGATGAGGTCCCTTTAAAGGTTTCTAACCTCTTGTCGAGTATCGATCCGTTATTCAAAGTAAAAGCACTATGACAGTTTGGTCCACTGTGACATTCATCTAGTGGATGGGAGCAATTTATGTTACTTCCTTTATAACCACTGCAACTTGAGCTCCCCAGACCTTAATGCCACATTCGCTTTAGATTATCAACATCCGAGTTCCGTTACGGGTTAGAAGTCCCAATAGATGTAGCAAGCTGCGTAGAAGAGAGTTGCTCACACACTATACAAGAATCAAAACCTTCGTTGTCCACACTGTATACACTTTGCTGAAGTACAATTTTGTCCTTGTTCCGTGTTATGAAGGGTGAGGTCGGCGGTGACTATGTGTTAATCATTCGATGTAAAAACGGTTAAAACATGAGTTGTTCCTTTTGTCGATCATCCAGCTGGTATTTGGCAAACTAATCACAAATGCGTCATTTCAACAAAGAAATTATTTATAAAAAACCTCTGATTCATCCCAGTCCCGTACACACGTTATTTATAGGTTGAATTCCGAACAAGTTGCCAAAGTTTGGTGTAGAAGCTACTGCTTCCAACAGATAACTCGGCGATGGAAAATAATATACACTTCGCTGCGAGCGTTGAGAATTTAGCACCCTGTGCTCCGTCGATTTCACCAGTGACTATAGTAGGGAGCTCTGCGAGGTGCTCTTTCGCAGCAAGCGTCCAGACAAGTTCTAACTACAAAGTTTGAATGTCGGGGGAAGTTAAGGGCAAACTGTTGCTTGCGCCTAAGTATGCCTCATTTCCCCTTGGCATTAGAAGTGTGTCATCGAGTCCTGGCAGCGGGAACCAAATAGTATAGTAGGGATTTTGTTTTCATTTTTTTTTTTCATTTTTGTGTGTGCAAAATACACCGTGTTAAAACCTTGAAAGAGCCAAACATTCGGTGAACGTCAGTTCATCTTATCATGATAAGGATTGATGGATGTGGTTTTAACTCTTTAAGTACCGCACGTGCAATGTCTATAGTCTGGAGTTTTAAAGAAATAGAATGACAATGTGGAGCTTCAATTTAAAAAAAAAGTGAAACTTTGATATCTGAGCAGCATAGTAGTGTTTAAATGGACAAATAACCTAGAATACAAAAGTTTGGAAAGTTATGCTTCCATACACTAGCAAGATATGCATGAATAAACAGATTCCACTCCGGTGGAGGATAAAATAGCCTAGATCTGCACACAATAAGTCTATGGGAGGAAATGGGCAGGTGAATCTGGCCAACTTGAGTGCTTGTATTTTTTCACTTTTTTAAAGCACTAAATAATCACTTTGAAATACAATTTTTCAGGGCTTCAATTTTAGACCTCATCAAAGACAGAGCATGAAGGACTATGTGGCTCACATATATTAAATCGTGGTCATTGTTAGCCTGCCAGGGTTAGCCTGTGAATTCAATTGGTATAATGGGTATCCATGTAGTGATATTATTTACACATTTAGCTTTCTCTTTAATCGTACTGCAAACACATAACTCTGAGTAGAGAACTTTTATAAATTCTCGACCTTTTGACTTCTATTTTTGACCATCTTCAGGAACGTTTATGATGGGTATACTTAGTGGCCAAATATAATATACTAGATTTAATGAAGTCATAGCTAAGCATAATACGTATTTCGTGAAAACATTTTATTGTTTCAAATCGCAATAATTTGTTTCGCTTTGATTGTTCAAAATGACGATTTCTGAGTCCCAGTACCAATAAAACTGTTTGGAAAACATCGCATATGAAACAAGCTAATGACATAAATTTTTGCAATGTTTTTTTTAATACACATGATTTACTATGTAGACGCCTTTGTACTAATGTTGATTTTTTTAAATAAAAATTATCTCTCTGTCTATAAGATGTAACCTCAATGAATACACTGCAAAGCATACCACACAAATCACTTGCTGGAAAATTCTATCAAACAGTCACCTTAAAGCTCCCCTTCACCTGACGACACGTCTGTGTTTTGGTTTCAGCGAATGACTCAGTAGATTAGTCACTGATATTGCCCCAAGTCCTGGGAGGGATAACAGATGATATCGGTCACGTACAGGTCAGAAGATTCTATGGCAATTATCAGCAGTTGATCAGAAAATATCAGTCATAAGTTGTCTCTTTCTTTTCCTCCTTAAGACGCTTTAGCTGTTTCAATGTACAGAAGATCGCATATTTAGCAAGTTTCGCCAACTTTGATTCACGTCTAAATGTACACAAAATGACATGTTGAAATCTTAATCGGAAAAAGCACACCTTGGCGTCTGAAATAGTGGAATTTATTGCTTCTTTACTCTAATCTATATTAGTGTATCTGTCACGTAGAAGTAGGCATATTCCAAGTGATGCCAATAATAAATATTACAAATAATCACAGACCACACAGCCTCATACCTACTACTAGTATCAACACACTAAGCAATTGGGGTGCACAAATTGTCCCAATAGCATCACCCTTACAGGTGCAATTATGAACTCCAAAGGGTACACGTCTGACACATTGCACCCTTAGAGGTGCACTTTTGAGCCCAGAGAGGTGAAAAGTGTTGAAATGCACCCTTAAGGGTGCAGAATTGCTAAGGTGCTGATATTGGGACATTTTTGCACCCCAATTGCATCCGTATTCCTGAGTGTGAAGTGTATTACCGCCTGCCCCCCCCCCCCAATTTGATGTCAAAGATGTGGCCCACTTAGCGTCCCTATATCCAGGGGTGGCGCCAGGGGGTGGGGGTGGGGGCAGAGGGGGCAGTCGCCCCAACTTAACATTTCAAAATGTAGAAAATCAGTGTTTTTTCGCAGTGTAGATCAATAAATTTAGGTTTTTCGACATTTTCGCCACCTCTCGCCGAGAGTTTTCATCATCCCTAAAATTTCACAATGGCGCCATGCCTGCCTATATCTACAACATGTATATCCCAATCAATATTTATCGGTGTATTGCCATCTAAAGATGACACTATACAGAGGGGAAACGGAAGAATTACCGCAAGGATGGAACAGTAAAATTTACACGTTTTACGTTTAAAAACAAAACAAAATAAACAAAACATACTTACAAGGAAACAAACAAACAAATAGAGACAAGATGGGAGACTTCGTGCAACGTTGATGTCAAATGTTTTACTATAATTAGTTACAGTTTTATACTGTCTTCTAGATAATAAATGTACGGTAGACTTGTAGAACGAAAAAATAATAATATAACCCATAAAACTATACAGTCACTGCCAACATAATTGTATTAAATTCATCGTTTAACAATGTTTCCTATGTAAAAAAAAACTCAGCTACATGGCCATGAAAAATTGTAGTTCAAAACGATCATTACGTGATAAAAAAAAATGATAATCGACCATTCCAGCTTTTCCCTAAAGACTACTGTGTCATAGAATTTTGGTCCACCAAATATTAATTCAAGCATCAATATTTATCTGTCCATATTTTGCTTGTGACAGCAATAATATTTAATGTTTTGTGTTCTAAGATGTTTATTTGCCCATTCTAACTCTATCATCAAGAAAGTCAGATATTATTTTTAGGGCTTCCACAATGTTGAATATAGTGTCTTCAAATTACTGGTTATCCTTCCAACAATATTTAATTAGGACCATGTCCTTTGACTGGCGAGAAAAAAAATGATTTTAAATCAAGTAGAACCTTGCTGGAATCTGTAATAGAAACTGAGGACGCGCGTGATTTTACAAGTTTTCAATTACAAATCTACATAAGTAGTATGCTTTAAAGGACATTGACACGATTGGGAGAAGTAAAAATGCCTCAAGAACCAAATGAGTTGAAACATAATGTTAAAGGCATTGTATATACAATGTTTCAGTTTAAAAAATCTGAGCTACATGATTCCCATGCTATAGTGGTCTTTGATACGGTCTAAAAATGAAGCCCTGAAAAAATTGCAGTGAAAACAATTATTAAGTGCTTTAAAAAAGTGAAAATCATTGAGCAGACCATTCCAGCTTTCTCCATAGACTGCTGTGTTGCAGAATTTCCTATCGCCCGATATAAATTAATGTGCCAATTTGTATTGCACATTATGTACTAGTAACAGCATAACTGTCCAAACTTTTGTGTCTAGGTGTTTATTTTGTCCATTCAAAACACTGTCAGATATGTCAGATAGCATAAGTTGACAATTTTTAAACGGGTCTTCCACAGTGTTATATAGTGTCTTTAATATGTATTCTGGCTAGATGAGGAACAAGCATTACCAGTATTCAATCAATCACCGGTGCTGATAGAAATTTATTGCACGGAAAGCTACACAACAAATTTCACCGTCACATCATTTTATGATAATTATAATTGTACAACAAAGAGGTAATAATGTTACTGGGAAATTTTCACAGCATAAACTTCAAACAGTATATACTTGATTATGCACTGCAAAAAATATAGTGTTAAATTTAACGCCAAGGGTGTTGCACAATATGAATACCGGAAAAGTTTTGATTTTCAACACCCTTGGTGTTCAAGCCAAGCTCTTGGTGTTTGAAATAATTCGTTTGGTAATAATAACACCCGTGGTGATAAAATTTTACACCACGTCTGGTATCTATATTGTGCAACACCATGAGTGTCAAATTTAACACCCCAGTTCTTGCAGTGCATAGAAACATTGTGTCCTAAATTGAGGACTACTTCCAATCTTGTCCTATCCCTTTAATAGCTCGGGTAATGTGAGATTGTATGTAAAATTGTCACATGATGATTTGCGTTTTATAGTTTGTATGATTATGAAATCCGGTGTTTCAAAAGGTTACACCCAAAATGGTGCCAAGTTGCGGGTAAAATGAAATGATTGATTAGTACAAGGACAAATTATGAAGCAGATACTGCCGAATAACGCTGAAAGTTGTTTACCATCATTTGTTATCTCTAATTAACATGAGATTGTAAACAAAAAAAAAACACATGCAAAGGTGTCCAAAGTTGTAGACCACGTGTTGACCCCTATGACTCTATGTTTTCATCAAACTGCTATAAATCTGATAATTTTTTGGCAGTGTATTCTAGGAAGTGCGACTTTATCGGTCCGACGGAGGGCGGGGTTATATCTGAGTGAGCAAGACTATACTACCAGCCAAACTCGTGTGACGTGACCTTTTTCGTATAAACGATAGATGATCTATACTTTGTTTCAATAGGAAGAAATAAAAAAATATATATATTTTTTAAATAGTCGTGAAACATCTCCTTTAATTGGATTCTCCGTAAAAACAGTTATTTTTCAAGGTCGGGCGATGTACGTGCGCACAGTGAAAAGGGTATCAAAATCGCCGAAATCAGGAAAAAGGGTATACAGTGTATACTTCTAACAGAAAGTTTACTATAAAAGGATGTCTTTTCAGACTTGAACACCTTTTTAGGATATTCAACGGAAGGTTTACTTTAAAAGGGATCTTTTCAGACTTGAATACTTGTATAGAGTATTCTGAAATCGACAGATAATTACCATGATTACTTGTTTATGGTTCATTTTGAAAGTCCGTACACGCGCATGGTGTACACCACACCTTGTAATGACAGTGCCCCCTCCCCCCCCCGCCCCCCGATGACTCCCCGATCTATTTTCAATATAAAAGTGGCAATCACACCCAAAGGAGTGAATTTAGCCACTATTCCTCTCCAAAAAACATTGGATCTCACTCCAAAATTGAAGTTGATTTTCATTCTAAACAAAGTGATTCATTATGCGACTCATGGGGAGTGGGATTAGGAATCACTGCATTTTCGGAGTTAAATACAAACGGAAAGATTGAAAGTAGTTCTCAATTTAGGGCACAATGGCCCCAAATATATTGTTTAGAGTTTCATCTGTGAAAATTTCATAGTTAATGATTTCCTCTTTGTTGCATAATTATCAGAAATGCTGTCACCGTGAAATTTCTTGCGTAACTTTCTATGGGATTAATTTCTGACAGGTCCACAGAATAATTCAGTACAGGTATACATTTTTTCTCAAGTTAACAAATTCAAGACCATCCTTCCAGCCTAAATATACTCTTTAGCAAGTGTATTTATTGGTATATGTTTCAACTCGTTTGTTTTTAAGGCATTTGTGACATCTCTCATTCCAGTCACAACATGCCTTTTGAAAACAGTCCTGTCTGTTGGAGTGGCATCCACTCAATTTGGAGTGGAAATAATGATTTCATTCACTCATTTAGACAGAACTAAGAGTGAGAATCCACTCTTAAAGCCATACGCTAACAATGACCGCAGTTTAAAAAATATGAGCTACACAATCCTCCATGCTCCAAGTGTCCTTGATAAGGTCTAAAACTGAAGCCCTGAAAAAATTGCACTTCTAAATGATGATTTAGTGCTTTAAAAAGTGAAAATCTACCAGCAGACAAATTGACGGATTCACCTGCCTGCCCATTTCCTCCTATAAATTTACTGTGCGCAGATCTAGGCTATTTTATCTTCCACCGTAGTGGAAATTGTTTTTCTAGTGGCAGCATAACTTTCCAAACTGTTGTATTCTAGGGTGTTTATTTGTCCATTTGAACACTACTATGTAGCTTAGATATCAAAGTTTGATAATTTTTTTTTCTTGTTAATTGAAGCTTCACAATGTTAGCTTATTACTTTAATCTCCCTGAATAAAAGATATTTGCCCTCTCAATAAGAGTGGAGATTCCAGTCAGTCATTTACATTACATTCTAGAAAGTTCGATGCCGGAGTGCCACTGCTGCCAATGCAAGTGGAACCTTGCCAGATTATCTTGGTATGATATCACCTGGTGAATAACAGGTATAACTTTAAAAATCATGAATTCCTGACGTAATAGACGGTAGATTAGGAAGTCCACATGCAATGCTGGCACATTTTTCACGAGACATTAACCAGTATCCCCCACCCCCATACAAAGCACTGTCGGCCGATAACGAGTTATCGGAGAAGGTTCCTCTCCTTCATTAACGATGCACTTTTGATCTAATTAGATGGACGTAACTTTTGCGCTCTGAAGGTTAATTTTCCTCAGGATAACATAGTATAAAGATGTATACCTGTATTGGCCTGCTGGCACGCTCACCACGTAATGAAGTGCACGTACTTTTCGTTGAAGGAGGGGTGTGCCGCTTTTA
This sequence comes from Eucidaris tribuloides, assembly GCA_001188425.1. Classification (NCBI taxonomy): domain Eukaryota; kingdom Metazoa; phylum Echinodermata; class Echinoidea; order Cidaroida; family Cidaridae; genus Eucidaris; species Eucidaris tribuloides. Next base: position 18,993 of record JZLH01S0041510.1, read on the forward strand.
TACCACGTATATATACTTGTGCCAATAGTTTTGAACTTTTGACATTATTATTCTTATTCGCGTCATTTCTTCCAACACACCACACTGTTTCCAATACTGAATAATGTATGTAATGTACATGTGCATTATTGTATACATAAGTATATTATAAATACACATACATAATAACATTTATTCAGTGATGTCTTGAGCATTCATAATTATGTACCCTCGTATTAATTTTGGTCTCTTATGATTTCAATGACTTTGTGGCGTGTGTAATAGAAGGTAATCGCAGAAAAATCTTGATCTGCCAGTTTGATAACAGACATTGATTAATATAAGTCTATGATACGTTACCTCATTTGATACCGTTAATGTCACTTAAAAGATATTGGTTAACATTGAGGAAGCTCCATTAACAAAAAAGTCAAACTTTGATATCAGACTAGTCTGGCTGCCAGACTTTTGAATGGACCAGTAAAATAAGTTTTCCTACTCCATCGCGGCCGGCCTCTGCTTCCCAGAGGCGGAGTCTGGAATTCAGACTAATATCCGACCTATATGTTTGAATGCCAATAAACACTCTAGAACAAATAATTTTTTAAGTTATTCTGTGACAAGCAAAATGATGTGCATACAAATATCTGTACATGAATTAATGTCCTGGGGACAAAAATTATATAACACAGCGGTCTATGGGGGAAAGACTGGAATGATTACTCATTGATTTTCACTTTTTAAAAGCATGAATGATCGGTTTGAACTGTATATTTTTTCAGGGCTTCGTACTTTAAACCTTATCACAGACATAAGTAGCATGGTGGATCATGTTCCAATTTTTTTATTTTTTTTAAAGCAGGAAACCTGATTCCTTTAAAGGTTAATGACATGATTGGGGTACTCCTCAACTTGGGGTGAAACTACGCTAGAATCAAGTACTAGTAAACTGTGCAAGAATTCTACTGTGAAAATTTTGTAGTCAAAAGTTGACTCGTTCTAAAATATCTTCCTGCAGTATGCCTTGTGACAGACAAATCTGTTGCGTAGCTTTATATGGAATTTATTTCTATCGGCACGAGAGAAACAAAATACTAGTATGTTCATGCTCGATTCTCTTTAAGTACCCAAATTCAAGGCAAATCCTTCCAGCCAGGAGATACACCCCAGCTGGTGTATAGACTAGTATAATTTTCAACCAGTTTGGTTCTAGAGTCATTTTTAATTTATCACAATCATGTCACTGCCCTTTAAACTTGTTGAACCGTCATGTTCGTTTGGAATTTCAGTCAAAAAAGATCTGGGATTGACTTAACTCGAAGCACGCTGGTATTAATCACCACTGTGTAATGAGATATGAATGTCATCTATTTGATAGTATCACATGTTATCTCATAAGCCTCATACGATTAATGACAGATCGGGAAAGTCGCTCTGTAACGCGCCATGTTTGCCGCGTGTAACTGCCGTGTCTTTCTGCTTTTCCGGAGATGAGTGATATTTCCCCTTGGTCGTGAAATATACCTCCTTCAGATACTCGATAAGTGAACAGGAAAATAAGGGGACATGTTATATTCCTGTAGCTTACGGAAATGGATTCATGTGTAATGTCGAGCTGTTAATACTATGATCTTAAAAGTAAATGACATGACTGGGGATAGTCCTCAACTTGAGGTAAAAGGGTAAAACTATTGTAGAATCTAGTAAACTGTGCAAGGATTCTACTGTGAACATTTTGTCGTCAAAAGTTGACTTATTTTCAGAAAATAACTTTCATCAGTATGCCTTGTGACAAACGGATTTATTTTGTAGCTTTCTATGCTGGTATGTGTTTACGCTTGCTTCTTCTTAAGTAAACAAGTTCAAGACAAATCCTTCCAGCCATGCAGGATATACACACCACCTAGTGTATAGACTGGTATATCTTCCAACCAGTTTGGTTCGAGAGACATTTTTTATTTCTCCCAATCACGTCACTGTACTTTCATATTTAGTGACAGTGTTGCAAAGATAATTTATCGTGTTGCATAATAAAGTATTTACCATATTGGATGTTTGTAATCATGGAGGTGGCCACTTCAAGAATACGGGCGTTAAAGCCGAAGTTTAGTTTTGGGAAATTTTTGTTATTTGAAAGCTTTTTGCCCCAAATTCATAACCCTGCAATAAAAGATTCTGAATGTCTTTAGTTTTTTTAAAATTATATATAATTACTATATTAACTATATAAATTATATATAACTATATTAACTATATTAACTATATTTTATATTATAGCATCCAAAGAAAAAGGCTTTAAGGACATGGTTATACCTCACGAAAAGAGGCAGACTCTGCTCTTCTCAGGATGAGGTATAGCCATACTTAACTTTAAGCCGCTTTCTTGGAGATACGTGAATGTAAAATATAGCGAAAATATCGGGGTCCCCCACATTTTTCATTAAGTTAATTAAAAAATAAACTAAAGACAAAAGAATATGAGTTATACTTATCTAAAATAGCAGACCTGACTCTTTCATGAGGGTTTAACACATGCAACCTGTAAACTTTTTAAACCTTTATGCTATAAATAAAAAAATCAAAAATCTCGGGGTCCCTAGATTATTTTCATTAACTAAATTTAAAATAAAAATAAAGACAATTCAGAATCTATTATTGCAGGTTACTTACTTTGGGGCATAAAGCTTTCAAAAAAAAAAATCCCAAATAACTTCTTGGGCTTTAATACGGGCGTTAATGAACATATGCATTAAAGGTAGGGAATCTCATTTGCTACCTTCCCATACACAGCAAAACATTAGTCATGCCCTCAGGCTATTTGGACTTGTCTTGGCTGTGAAATCTGACGATCAGAAATTACCTAGATTTTGAAAAATGCGGAAAAATAGTTACGTAGTGTGTGTTCTAAGCGCACTGTTCCAAATCTCACTTAGGTATATCATGGACCTGCAGTAGTCCATGGGTATTTCAGGCTGATTACAGTACTTACGTAGTACCAGACGGTTGTGCTGACATGTGTCGGGCACTGAAAGGAATGCAAGGTCATGTACGTGTACAAACCTATTGCATTATGGCACTGTCCACGGAGGTACAAAGAGACATACATGCACTGTCTAAAATAGACTAGTATTACTAGTATATTTTTTGCCACTGGAGACAAAAAAAATCATATCGAAATCAAACGTTTACTATATTCCACTAAAATTGTGTTTCTAGCTCCTGCACTTTGCTGAAGATTCTTAATACCAGTGTATTTGCACAATGTTAAATATTGGCGTGCAAAGAGACACCCGCCCTTTAAAGCACTTACTCAATTTGGAATTCCTTTCTCCTGTCGGTACCACACCATAAATATAACATGTAACCTTATTTGTTTCCGTGGTACGGAGAGGGTTCTTCCAAAGTAACTCAACAGCACAACACTTTGCAAGGAAGTATATGTGGTGCTGTATAGGACGGAATATTTTAATTAGCCCAGCGCCCGCATATCATGGACCGACAATGTGCGTGTAGGAAAGTTGATGATGATGATGATGATGATGGTGATGACGATGATGATGATGATGATGATGGTAATAATAATAATAATAATAAGGTAATGATGATGATGATGATGATGATGAAGATGATAAGAAGAAGAACAAGCAGAAGAAGAAAAAGGGAAAGAGAAGATGACGAAGAAAATAAAGAAGGAAAAGAGGAAGAGGACGAGAAGAAGAATCTTTACTATTTCTTTTACGACTACTACCACCATCAATGCAATTACAACAAGAAATACTACTGGTGATAGTAAACTGCATAAACTTGGGTGTTAATTTTAACATCCAGGGTGTTTCCAAATGTAAATACCAGAATGATGTTAGTATTGCAGTATACTTTTGTATTTGTTATTATTTTTGTTGTTATTATTACTATTGGTAGTAGAAATAGTAGTATTATAGTAGCAGTATTGTTATTTTATTATTATTTCTTTTCTATTCAGCCGATGGACCATTCAAGCCAGAGAAGGGTCGTTATCACCTCTACGTCTCCCTGGCCTGCCCCTGGGCTCACCGCACCGTCATCGTGAGGAAGCTGAAAGGTTTGGAAGATGTGCTTGGCTATACCGTGGTGGACTGGTATATGGGCGAAAAAGGATGGTCCTTCACTGATCAGGTTGGTTGGCGGAACTATATGAACTGTAGGGCAAGGCGGCGTATCGTGACTTTTCGTAGTCCCATCATTGGTATTTTACAAATTCCTAGTGGAGATTATCCAAATATTACTAAAATCCTATTTCACGTTTGTTCTCCAAAAACAATTTGCGCGTTTTCAAGAAATGTTATTAATTATGACGGCTATTTATAATGTCGTGACCAAGTACATTGTATCCGTGTACAAACTACCGGGGGACATTCACCATGTGCCAAAATAAATTACGTATAGCTGGAATGTTACTCCGTCATATCCTCGTTCGCAAACTAAGAAGTGGTTGGCAAACTATGTAGTCACAATGCTTCTGTGAAACCGCAGATGTTTGAAAACTGAATAGGAACTTTGGTGAGGCGTTTGAGAGTAACCATTTTGTAAATTGTTAATTTTTTTCAAAAGAATACCTTCACCAGTATATTCCGATGCGCATTAATGTAGAGATACAGGCCTTCATAAATATTGATTAAAAAGCTGTAAAGACCGATCTAGTGAGTAACGTTCGTGTCTGTGAAATCGCTTCATTGTAATTTGACGGTGATTCCTCTTGTACGAATGTGACTGAGTAACTTGCCTCACTAGTCGATTTTCTCATCAAAGCGCACATAAAAATTGGAGAACAAACGTGTTTTCTCATCAGCGACTTCTTCTTAATCAATTTGTAATGTTATTTTTCAATACCAATCTGGCGACTACAGAACTTTTTGTCTAGAACGTTTTTTGGTCAATGCCACATAGTCCAATGATGCTAAATATTACAGGCAAAGTTGATTAATGTTTCTATAAATTTAAATGAAAAATCAAACATAGATTATCTTAAATGCGTGTTATTAATGGCTCTAGCTTGGTGGAAAATGCATGAAGCCTTGAATAATTGCACATAAAACCATCACTGAATGCTTTAAAATCTGCTCTCCTAAAAAAAAAAGAGGTCACTGAACTTTTAATTATATTGGATATCAAGGGAACAGTATGTTGCATGGTTGAAAGGTTGGTGCAAAAGGTTTTGCAAGTGATCAAGGCTGAATGTCAAGGGTCAAAGCTCAATGGAAGGAGATATATAGCCAACTTCATAGACTAAAGTAAAGTCATGTGGAATTAGATTGGGTGGCCATAACCTCCATTAATTTTGCTGGGTGGAGAACAGGCACAGGGGATGGGGGGGGGCGGATTCGTAGTATCGACTGCACAACATTCGAATCGCTCTAGTTATAATTCATTTAAAGGCAAAGTTCACCCTGACGTCAAGTTGATTTTAATAAAAGCAGAAATTGGAGAGAAACATATTAATGAATTTTTAAAAAGAATCCACCAAAAGAATAAAAGATTTATGAAGTTTCAACGTTTTAATGTGTGACGTTATACATGCGTGCAGCTCCCCATATGCCACGTAAAATAAATTCCATAAATTGCCGTTTTTAATAGTTCGTGATGTATGAAATAATGTTTCTGATAATATATTGAATGCACAGGTAAAATTATTTTCATATTTCTGAGAAAATGGCACTTTTATGGAATTTATATTACATGACATATAGGGAGCTGCTCGCATGTGACGTCACAAATTCAAAAATTAAAAATTCCATAACTCTGTTATTCTTTGATGGATTTTCGTCAAACCTCCATCAATATGTTTCTGTAATTTTTTCTGCTTTTATCAAAACCAATTTGACCTCAGGGTGAACTTCTCCTTTAATTTGTAATCATTTCTTTTCTGATTGATTGATTGATTGATTGATTGATTGATTAATTGATTGATTGATCTAGAAACCCAAGACATCCTTGGACACCGTCAATAACTGCCAGTATCTGAGAGAAGTCTACCTCAAAGCCGATCCAGGTGAGAAAAACTGAAAATTCCCCGTTTCCAGTCAAGTTAGATCATTTACCCTTTTGTGCTATTTTTATCCAACAACCTTTCGTGATTCTATATCTGTTATTAGCGAAAGACTTCTGTAATTCATTTTTGGATGTTGTCATCAAGTTTCGGCAACTTGTTACCCAAATCAAAGCACCGAAGCCCTTCCATCTCCATCACTGGGTTGCCCTATGATAAGGATTATCCTTTTTAGCTGATGCACTCTCAATATTATGTATTTCGTAAAAAATGTACTGATATTTTTTCATGTACTATTTTGTACATTATTTATCTTGTTTGATGTAAAATAGTTGTTGTTTTGTTTTTTAATACTGAGTTAAATAAAATGAAATGAAATGAAATGAAATAGAGCGGCGTGTTGGCCTAGTGGATAGAGCGTCCGCCTCACGTCCGGAAGGTCGCGAGTTCGAGCCCCGGCCGGGTCATACCAAAGACTTTTAAAAATTGTACCTTCTAGCTAGGCGCTTGGCATTCTAGAACAGAGAAGGGTAACAATAACATTTATGATATGCAGGGCTCGCTGGGAGAGCAGTCTATCAGACTGAAGTAGCTACCCTGGGTAAATAAGACGTTATTATTATTATTTCTTCTTCTTCTTCTTCTTCTTCTTCTTCTTCTCTTCTTCGTCTTGCTTCTTCTTTTCTTCTTCTTCTTCTTTTCTTCTTCTTCTGCTTCTTCTTTCTTCTCTATCTCTTCTTCTTCTTTCTTCTTCTTCTCTTCCTAATTCTTCTTCTTCTTCTTCTTTCTTCTTCTTCTTCTTCTTCTTCTTCTGCTTCTTTCTTCTTCTTTCGCACACAACCCACCACAGGGGGAATCAAACAATAGGATTTATTCCGTCACAATCACAATAGGGCAGGAGAGTGTTGAGGCGAAAAAAGGTGTACGTTAAGTTGAATCGAAACAATAGGCCGAGAACAAAATAATTCGCCCTAAGGTTGCAATTAGAGTAATTGTTGTTGTTGTTGTTATTATTATTATTATTATTATTATTATTATTATTATTATTATTACTATTATTATTATTAATAATATTGATATTAACTGAAAAATTGTCTCACGACAGAGTACACGGGTCGTATTACCGTTCCCGTGTTGTGGGACAAACAGACTAACACCGTCGTGAACAACGAGTCGTCGGAAATTATCCGGATCTTGAACCGCGAGTTTAACGAGTTCTCGGCCACGGCGGAGCAGCGAGGACTTGATCTATATCCCGACGATCTGAAAAGCAAGATTGAGGAAGTCAATGCTTGGGTGTACGAGTAAGTAGAATAAAATCATGACATCTTCCACCACCATTTCTACTACTATTTCTACTATTACTATTACTTCTACTACTGCTGCTGCTACTACTACTACTTCTACTATTGCTACTACTATTGCTACTATCACTACTACTATTACTGCTACTGCTGCTGCTACTACTACTACTACCACTACTTCTACTATTACTGCTACTGCTGCTGCTGCAACTTCTACTACGACTACAACACTACTATTCTAATACTGCTGCTGCTAGTAGTAGTAGTAGTAGTAGTACTACTACTACTACTACTACTACTACTACTACTACTACTACTATTCAGTATTAATATTGCAACTACTATATTACGACTACTACTTCTTCTTCTTCTTCTTCCCGTTCTTCTTTTCTCATTTTATTTTCATTATCAACATCATCAACATCATCATCATCATCATCATCATCATCATCATTACCAAGAAATACAAGTACAATAGGCTCCCTCGTCGTCTGTTTCATCGTTATTATCATGTTACTATTCTTAATGTACGTACGAGTTTGACGGAAGTGTATAAATCCTTACACATGAGATCGTAATACAAGGACAATAGTAGTTATTCCATTCACAAAAATAATAATTTCATTCACTGAATTTAATTCAATTAACGTTGCGTAAAAACGGAATCAATTACCCCAGAGTACATCAATGGCAATAATGAAGCAGCCTGCCTTGGCTTTGTGTTTCACATGTTGTTATGTGTGGAAATAATTGGACCCACTCCATGTCCATACGACAACAAATAATAAAAAGCGTGTGGACCGTGCTATTCATTATAATTATTGGCGAAACCGGCAATGGTTACGCAAATAATTATATCTCGTAAGAAGTGTAGATGCTAGATGTGCGATCGATTAAATAAATCCTGTCTGATGTTTATTGACCTTTTGACAAAGACGCATAAATGAATAATTTTTTTCTTGTCATACATGGTAAGGATGTATGCCTTCTTTGTTGTAAGTTTGTAACTGTCGCATTGATACATCTGTTCGAAAAGCTTATCTCTATTTCTTGACAAAAACCCCACTTTTCAATCAACATTCAGAGACTGAATGGTAAAACACTGAAACATTAACAAATTGATTTTGACGTAACGGTATTTTTATTCGAAATTATTTCACCCTTTGGCTAACTATTATAGGATATGATCAAATATAATCGTATCTTATACATGAATCAATAGTTACCGGCGCCACTGATGAAATATAATAAATGAACTTAAAGGATCTGACAGATATCTAAACAGAGACGAAATGTCTGTAGACACAGTTTCTAAAGATAATATTAAAATCGATTGTAGTGTAGAGTTAGATATGATAAATTACTTGGTAGCTGCTATGTGTTTCTCTTTGTTGGTGTTGTTATGATTTGCTTTGTTTTATTTTACCCATTTTTATGTCTAAAATTGTGTTACCCTTTGTCAAAGTAAACCTAATGAAACATTTCTACCCAAATCATTACTACTACTACTACTACTACTACTAATTATAATAATAATAATAATAATAATAATAATAATAATAATAATAATAATAATAATAATAATGATAATAATAATAATAATGATAATAATAATAATAATAATAATGATAATAATAATAATAATAATAATAATAATAATAATAATAATAATAATAATAATGGATAATAATAATAATAATAATAATAATAATAATGATAATAATAATAATAATAATAATAATAATAATAATGATAATAATAATAATATTTCAAAAATATTTATTTGCGCTTAATTCGGGCGTTTCTAAGCGCACTGTTTCTGTCTATAATTTAATACCAGGAATTAAAATTAAATATAAATACAAAAATTATATGAGAAAACTTAAGTAGTTCAAAACAATAGACATATAGATTAATGAATACTGAGAATCAAAGTTGGTGTGCATCCCCAATGACCGACTTAGACTGGGACATTCCAGAGAATTATTTATTACAAGGGTAAGTTTTTAGCAGGGTCTTAATATCGTAAAATTTCTATTTTAGTTTCATGATAGTTCGATCGTGTACCCCACATTATAGCTGTGATATTCTGAGATTTTCTGGTTTGAAAGAAAAAGTTAGAAAAAAAATGTATGTGTAATTTTACTTTTGATTCCCAGATGCTTACGGTAATAACGGTAATTGGAATCATCTGCTTTGTACGTTACATCAGTTACCAATCGAGAATAGAATTAAATTTTGTTTACTGTGTCAGACAAACACAATTTTCGACATTCAAGCTATATTTATAGTAAATCTCTGTGATTTTCACAAATATTCCATATTGCATGCCCTCGACCTCTTCCACAAATTTGTAATCATAAATCTTGCTTAGTCCCCTTTTCGCTCTCTGCCCGCCCGTGGAATTATTTTCTAAAGAATAAAACCAATTCGCATTCGAAAGTTTAAACAAGTTTTAAAGATATTCTTATATCATTTAAATTTACCATACATACTTTGGCTTGCACTGCCTTTACTCTTCATGTATGTATGTATGTTTGTATGTATATATGTATGTATGTATGTATGTATATATGTAGGTGACACGAC
>JZLH01S0041533.1:4197-15668 GCA_001188425.1 Eucidaris tribuloides
CGGATTATACCTCAGCAGATGATCAGGTAATGTATAATTTTCAGATTACTGATGAACATCTACATTAACACTTTAGGATGCTCTATTGTAAAATGGAGTCGAAATCGCTGGGAGCCCCCCCTGGGGAACCCCCCCCCCCCCAGATTTTTCAATAATTAATTTTAAAAAAAGAAAGACATTCAGAATCTGTTATTGGTGTGATATGACCTTTGGGCATAAAGCTTTGAAATAACAAAACTACGCCGAAACTCAACTTATGCTTTAATGTGAGAACACACACACCACCTTCAACACTGAAACAATGGGATTTCAGTCGCTTTATCTTTCCAGACTATGATAAATCTGATATTGGTACCGACAAAATCTGGCTCGATACCTACATGTAAGATTACTTTGGAAAGTCATTTTCACCAAAAATTGATATTTACAAGCATTTTGTCATCCCAGCAAGTATATCTGCCACATTATCTGCTTTCAAAAAGATATACTAACTATAAAATACACCATGAATTCCATAGAAGCTGTGTTTATTGGCAGTTTATTTATTTATTAAACAGAAAATGGACAACAAAATCACTTAAAATTTCAAAATAAATGCATATACACTATTGGGCAATTCCAAATTAAAGAAATTTCACAACATTTTTCAGTCTATGCATATTTCATTCAAAGCTCATCCTGCAGGTTAATTAATATTTTAAGTTTCACAAGTCAGGTAATTCTTCTTTGGACAAATTGGAAATATATTACCACTGACACATGAGCAAATAAATACTTATATGACAACATTGCTCCCATTATTCCCAAATGGATGAAAAAAAAAGAGGGTTTAAATAAGTATCCAGTACACTTCTTACTTCTGCTAATTTTTAATGGAACAAAATACAGACATAAAAGCGAGACATAAACTACATTATTACACTTAATAGAACTGACATTGAATTTGTTTTGCACTTTGACATGCCATGTGTAATTACGTGCACATTTATGTGTTTGTATATAAAATGTGATAATGCTATGAACATTAATCATAGAGTAATCCACATTGATATGAAAATATTTGTTTGAACATAAAACACAAAGGCTAATATTTAGCTCACTCATACAGTTTCATCCAACAATGCACACCACTTGGTTTGTTGCATTGTTTTCATTGAGTATGACTTGAACTATAAATGTGTTCAAATACTGTTCTTCAAAATTTACAATATTCATTATGTATCGTGACATACTATGCCAGCTAGAAGCACATGGATATCTTCTCGTAATATATATCACTATGAATACTGTCTTTTTATCAAATACATAATCTTGGTGATGACACAGGTAATTTGTCTTTTAAAGTGCTATTCAATAGATTTCGTATAGACACTCCACCCCGATCACCAAAGAAGTTACTCTGTTAATAAATTGCCGATCTTAGTTTTGTATCTACAGCACACTGCCAAAAAGATCTCCTCAGCATTATACAATACATCCCAGAAAAAAAAACAGAACCCTGAAACAAAGGCTGATTGTGTATACAGCAATGGGATGTATGAATTTAAAAAAAAAAATGTGTTCAAAATAAACTTTGACTTATGCTCTTTCAAATGATACATTAAGCAAACGTATGTATTCATACATCTCTGAGTACCACAACTTTGAAAATGTCGCAAACCATTTCTACACTTTTTGGCTTAGACACTTCCGCACAACATGTGTCAATTTCTTTCTTTCCTGATGTGCTCAGGGTCAAAGCCAACGAGTGTAGCAAATGGTTTTTGACATTAAATTTTCGAAGTCATGGTACTCAGAGATGCATGAATAAGTAAGTTTCTTAATGTATCATTTGAAAGAGCATAAGCCAAACTTGATTTTTCAATCATATGCCCCATTGGTTCTGCACAATAAGCCTTTGTTTTAGGGTCCTTTTTTTTCTGGGACCCACAGTACATTAGTAATGTCAAAATGAGTAAATGCAGATACATTTCATTCACGATTGGGGGCACGTGTGGGGAGGAACATAATTGAAGTGTTTGTTATACGCAGATTCCATTCAGAACAGTACTTGTACACATTTAGCCTTTGCCATGCTGTAGGTTATATATCTAACTCTAAGTTTTAGCCTACAATATATAAATTATCCAGATGATTTTTTTTTCAAAGCCATATTGTTATTTTTTCCAAGTCTCAATCACCTGTTGGACATTTACCCCAGACGATCACACAAAAGATATGGACATCCCTGTTAAAATTATACCTCATCAGAGTCATGATAATACAAGCAAACAAAACAATACACTAGCCCATTTTCTGAAAATAGATTTTGAGATACCTTCTGGTAACTACACAGCTAATGATTACAGCCAGATAAATACATCCTACAGCATGTAAAAGTATTTTTGACATTAACACATCTATTCTGAGTACTACTGATTGCAGAGCTGAATACAAAACGTGTATTGCATATATTGCATATAAATTTACATTTACATCTTGTCCTTTTAATGTGAATTCGCTATGGGATCAAATCAACCATACAATCACTTTCACAAAAAATGTGTTAATGTTAAAAAAAAATATAAGAACACATTCATGTATGCCAGCATTTGGATGTTGATTTACATGAATGATAATATTTAATTCAGCTTGAGCCTTTCTTGGAGGAACTCTTCCACGGAGTCGGTATTCCACTTTTCAATGCTTAGCGTCTCGATGATGGTGTTCTTCTCATCCAGGAATTTGAGGACAGGGTCCGAACCTCGTACATACTGTAAAGATTTATGAAAAATATTGGTTAACATTATTGATTGACAAATTAAATGATTAATTTGATTAATTAATTGATTGATTGATTGATTGATTGATTGATTGAGTGACTGAATGATTGACTGATTGACTTATTGACTGTTTGATTGATTGACTGAGAGATTGATTGATTGATTGATCAAGTGATTGAATCATTAATTGATCAAATGATTGCTATATAGATTGATTGGTTGACTGATTGGTTGATTAATTGATTGATTGACTGATTGATCAAGTGATTAATGATTGATTGAATCATTAATTTATCAAGTGATTGACAGATTGATTGATTGATTGATAAATATCACCACGGGAAGCCTATAAACCCTTGCAACTAGTATAATATTATTTTCCAGTGGCACACCCAATGAGTAGCACAGGTGTAATATGCGAGTACCAAGTCACAGAAAGCCAGGAATGCGAGTAAAAAGGCGACTGTCAGCAAGATGTGGAGTAGTCCTCATCATAGGACACCATGCTCCCAGAATCAAAGTATACTGTTTAAATTTTATAGTCATACATTTCATCTTTGTTGTACAATATGAGAAAATACTGCGATGGTGAAATTCAATTTGTTGTGCAGCTACCTATGGAATCAATTCTATCAGTAGTCAAGAGTAATTCAATACTGGTAAATTAATGCTTGTTTCTCCTCAAGTAAACAAATTCTAGCCAGTGTATAGATTGATATGTGGTTCAACTCATTTGGATCTTGAGGCATTTTTTACTTCTCATAATCATGTCCCTGGCCTTTTAGGTGCCAGATCCAATGATAAAATGACCATTAATTGGACAGAAATAGAGAATCTCTTGCAGAAGTCAAGGCCTTAAATACAATATGGAAATCAATCATGACTTAGTGGAAATTTCAGTAAGTCTGATACTTCAGAACTCAGGATACTGGCATTATTCTGGTCACTTCAATTAGTTTTAAAGAAATAGTTTGAACAGGGGTAGAGACCAACTTGCAAAAACGATCAAAATGTCAAGTTTTGCTGTGAAAATGGGAGCAAAATTACACAAACTACACAACTTTTTGTAATTCAAATACCTATATTGCAGTAATATATATTTTTTTTGAATTACAGCTGTATTCTATTGTCTTTTTTTCCCCATTTTACTAGTGACCTGTCAGCTTTACAGAGATGGACATTACATTTTAGATTCATGATGATTGTCTATCAAAATAACAGATCTAAGCGAAAAATAATGAACAAGTAATTCTGGGCAGAATCTTACCTTGACTTTCAGGTTTGGAAACTGTTTTGGCCTCTCACTCTTGACAAAAGCTGTTTGAGAAACAATACATAATGAAACATATATTTTACATAATAGAATACATATTTTTTGTTACAATGCATACTTTGAGTAGTCTATTATATAACAGGTAAGTGAAGATTATGCTGGCATTACATGAACAGTAATCTTAGTACAAATGAATATTTTGTTTCAACCAATATTTTACAAACAGCATATATATACACACATTTTGGAAGGAAACACATAATTTTTACTTCATATCAAAGATCATGCTGTTATTTCATACTATCAGTGCACTTGCAGAATGTGCAACACCAGCATGTGATAAGGAATTCACTATAACTGCATGAGACAGATGGCAACAGTTAAATTAAAGCTTCCATTCCTCTGTGATACAGAAAACGGGGGAAATCATGGAAATGGGAAGTTTAACACAGAAAATGGGAAATCTTGTAATGCTGAAGTAATAACCTTAAAATTGGTAGTACATTACAAAATAAACAAATATTAAAATGTCTCAAATCATTCTTTAACAAAATAATACCATTACCAAGCATGAGAGTAATTTTAATCACCCTAGCCAACCCCTCTGCTGGCCATCAAAGTGAATACAATTCAAAGTACTGTAGCAAGAAGTCAAAATTATGGTTGCCTTTCTGTTTGATAGTTTTGTTACCTTTAATGTAAAACCAAAAGGAATTTTATACTAGAATCTGGCACTACCAATAAAAGCAGAATTGCATTTCTGATTTTCAAAACCTATACCCAACAGAGCACTTGAAAGTTATCAAAATTAATTTCACAATCCCATTAAAAGTTTTGGGCTTTATCGTTACAAAATGTTCACCTCATACAATGTACATGTATATAACTCCTTATGTGATGTACAACTGTAGTAATTCTAAAAGGGCTATGATTTATTTTTCCATATTTACTGTGTTAATGACGAGATGGATGTTTAGAATGGTCCTCCGCTTGGAAATATCAGCCTGAGTTTGGGACATGCTACTCAGGAAGGTATGGTAAATCCATTATACATGTAATATGTCATTAACAGGCTAATTTAGCTTCATTGTTACACAAAGTTTAAGCTGCCATTTACTGCATAACACAAAGTAAATAGCCATTTTCATTAGCTAATATACTGCAGTTGCTTGTAAACTTTACACATATCTTTGCATCACTACATAATTCATGATAAAGTTTCAGAACTGTACTTTAACACTTAACGTGCCAAAGTCGCAGATCTGCACCAAACAATACACATAAACTCCATACAGTTTTAAATCCTCTGGCATGTTAAGATTAAAAACTCTAGCTTGTATCAATGAATTTACATTAAAAGAAAAGAAAAAATGGTCAAATCAAAAATGAAAATATCAGAACAATATATGATGCACCACGCGCTACTCCAGGGTACCGTTGTACCCAGTGTACTGCGTTGTGTAGCACCCTAGTGTCCAAAAATGTATTTTCTTTGGTTATGATAACTGAGATCAGCGCTTATGATGCAGAGGCTGCGCAAGTGCACAACAAAAAGACATAAACTTACAAAAAGTAGGGTGAAAATGGAGCTAAGGTTGCTATTTTCATACTTTAAACGTAACTTTTACAGTTTTGTAACCCAGGGCACAGTGCTAAAAAAAAAATAATAATAATAATTCAACAAAATGGCAGATTTCTATTTGGTATCCCAAGGTACTATTTATTGTCAGATAACACCAAAACTCAGCTCACATGGAGTACCACAATAGTCTTTGTTTGTACTTACCTTGAATCTGTGGAAACCGACCCAATTTTCATCCACATACTTCCAAATGTGCATGATGGAATGACTGGAATAAAAGATAATTTACAGGATTATTACTGGAAAAGAAGAACATCAAATTATATCAGTCGGTATGCAATGAACACACATGGATGTATTTCACAATACTTGTGAAAGCATGCTTCCTCTTCAGTCCAGAACTTAAACTGACCAACACTACTGGGTTAAAAGCCCAAGTATAGTTTTGGTAAGTGGTAAAAAAAAAATGATATTCTATTATAAACCTATATGATCTATTAATGCCCTGAAAACTGCTCATTCTGAAACTATCCCATTTTTGAGAAATTAGACAAAGTGCAAAGTGTTGGTATGAACATACCACTACATGTTATGCCAAAAATGTAAACATCACAATTTGTTAGAATAAAAAATTTTTCAGTAGGATGGGAGTCAAGGTGACAATGGAATATTTTGAGAAAGACTGACGAAAAATTTGTCTGATCGACCAAAACTATACTTGGGCTTTAAGTTACTTTAACAAAGATTGTAGGTGTTGATATGTATCAATATGCGCACTAATCAAATTGTAAATTCCATTTTCAGGAACCTGAAAGTGTTCGCAAATCAAAAGTTTGCACCCACCCCCCAATATTTTCATTGGGTTGGTAACTGCCCCGCCCCCAATGATCAATGCCCCTGTGTATACATCCTCTACCCCCCCCCCGAAAAAAAAAAAGTTGCTAGAAAGGGCTGGGTTTAAACATTATCCCTCTTATCCTGCCATATCACTTATCCTGGTGCCTGCTCGTCACGACATGGCCAGAAAATTTGAGGTCAGACTGGATCGACTGCATCTGAAGTGACTTTTACCTTTACTACTTGGTCTTCCGTGTCCTTGTGGCAACACGATTCACATGTGTCCATCAGGATCGATAGATTGTATTCAGGTAAGATGCGACACGAGCTGCAGAGTAGATTGGAGGAGAAACCCTTGGCAAGGCACATGTCTGATGACAGGGTCTCCAGGCTTCCTAGTGTCCTCTTCACCTGTTGGAATAAGATTTGAACAGTAGATTAACTTCATTGTAATTCAATTTTATTGACTGTAAGCGGAAGTTGTTTTTGATTTGTTTGTTTTATGATGGATGGATCATTATTTATGTATGTAATTTGTTTACAAAAAAACTTCCCTCTGACAAGACATTATTGGTATATATTTATACTGTCATAAGAGAAAACTAGTACAAGTATTTCTAAGAAAGGGGGAAGACCTGCATGCAGAATGGTAGAAAATCTTAATTTCTTTGTTGCTGTTGTTGTTGTTGTTTTTTTTTGGGGGGGTCACTATATCACAAATTCTGTGCATGCGTGTGTGTGTGTGTGTGTGTGTGTGTGTGTGTGTGTATGTGTGCATGCATGTGTGTGTGTGTGTGTGTGTGTGTTCTGTTTTTTCAAAATTCTTTTGACATGTTTTACAAACTTACTTCAAGCAGGACAATGAAGAGTCCCAGGAATGCCCACAGGTCCACCATGGTGGAAGTGGGACGCCCTCTCAGGCTCACACCTCACCAAATGGTCCTAGCTGGATCCTTCAGATGACCTGTAGAAACACAGTCTTGAAAAAAAGAAAAACTTAAAACATTACACTGCTAGTCAAGCCATTCCATCTATCATTCCTAGTCCCCAGTCTATACTGCCAATGGAGATTTTTTGTACACAGGTTACCAGTGTTGGAGGTCTCGAGACTGGTCTTGGTCTCGAGACTGGTCTCGAGACCAGCATGCTCTTTCTTGGTCTCGGTCTCGGTCTCGAACCCTCTGGTCTTGGTCTTGGTCTCGAACCTGCTGGTCTCGGATTTTTTGGCCGAGACCAGCCCGAGACCAGCAACTAATTTGATTTTACATAATTTTTTTTATTGTTGTACATGTACAAACTGCAATTTTGCGGCATGTATTCAGTGTGTCTCAAAAATAATTGTCAAAAGTCAAAAGTGCCCTCTTTGTTCATGAGAAAAACATTTTTGTGACGTCATGCTTACATCACCATCAAGGGCATAGTCTTACCTTCTAAATACCGTTTGTTTTGTTCAGTTTGCTTGTTTTAATCCTGAGATATGTTCAGTTACCAACGAAAAGGTAAAATAAAAAATGTGCCACTTTTACTACAGTCAATGATAGCATATCAGGCCCTCTTCTCGTAAAAGTGACACAATTGTGATTCCACTTTTTTGTTGTTTACAAGATATCTTGAGATCAAAACAAGCAAATTGAACAAAACTAACAGTATTTCAAAGCTAAGACTATGCTCTTGGCGTTGATGTAAGCATCATGTCACAAGAATATTTTCTAATTGCCAAAGGGAGCGGTTTTCACTTGCACATTTTTTTGAGACACACTGTATAAGGCGTTCAAACATGCAGAGTGAGTTCAAACATAGTTTTTAACACAGATCTTCCACACATAAATAAGGACCGACAATGGTGGGTTCTCTGACGCAATATATTCTGGTTGTTCCTTTTATAATTGAACATGGAAGTAGACATGGTAGAAAACAAAAGAAGAAGTACGGAATGAACATTAAAACATAAAAATGTAACCGACGAAAAAGTAACAAAAAAACACGAAAAGAAAGAAAAACAAAGAGACTGGAAAAATAGAGAGTCAAATGAAAGAAAATCTAATAAGAAATAATAAGGGAAAGAAAACTGAAAACAAAAGAAAAAAAGAAAAAGAAAATTGACGTCAAGATAGCAGGAAAAGAAATTTTAAAACAAATAGAAGGAAAAAAGACATCACGAATGAAAGAAGAGAAAGAAGAAAGATAGAAGGAAGGAAAGAAAGAATCAAATGAAGAAGAGAAAGAAAGAAATAAAAAACAAGAAAAGAGAAAAAGAAAGGATAAAATGAAGAAAAGGAGAAAGGAATGAAGACAAGGGGAAAAGACGTAGAATGAAAGAAAAATTAATCAAGAATATAAAAGAGTAAAGAATGAACAAAAAATAAAAGGAGTAAGAAAGGGAAAAAGCTAGAATGAAAGAAAAACAAAAGAAAAATGAAAGATTGCAAACAGAAAGGAATAAAACAAGAAAAGAAAGAGAATGAATGAAAGGTAGACCAAAGTAAGAAAAATGAAGAAAGGTAGAACATAAGGAAATAAGAATAAAAAAATGAAAGAATGAAAAAGGAAAGAAAGATAAAAAGGAGGAAGGAAAAATGGATTTAATGAAAAAGAGAAAAGAGAAAAAGGAGAAAGAAAGATAGAAAAAGTAAGCAAGAAGAGAGAAAAGAAAAGGATGAAGTAAAGAAAAGGAGAAAAGAAAGAAAGATATGGAAAAGAGGCAGAAAGAAAGAAAAAACAAAGAATAAAAGAATAAAGAATCAAAAGATTAGCAAATAAAAGAAAAAGAAAGAGAATAGGGTAGAATGAAATAAAAAAAAAGACTGCATGAACGAAATACAAATAGAAAGGAATAAAACAGGAAAAAAGAACGAAAGAAAAAAGTGAGAAAAAAAAGGAAGAAAGATATAGAGATGTAAGAAAATCAAGAATGAATGAAGAAAAACCACTAATGAATGAAAGAAATAAGATTATTAACAACACTTCATTTTCTTTATCTGATCTGTATTTCAGTAGCTCAGGCAAATGTGCTCATGGGAAAAAGTATTCTTTTCAATTTAAAATTGTTTTGCAGTCGTTTGTGCAATTTGTAGCTATCATATTGACTCGTAGTCATAGGCCTATTTTTGATAAACTTTGGGAGACATTTTACATGTAAGTTACAAATGAAACAGAGAAAATATTATTTTTAATGTTCTTCATTAACTGTTAATTTTATTAAATCTTTAAAAATCCTATTACAGACTAATTGCAATGTGTAATCAGTAGGTAGTTAATGCTGAGTAACAAAACATGCACAAATTAGTGTCAATTGAAACGCTGGTCTTGGTCTTGGTCTCGGAAAGTGCTGGTCTCGGTCTCGGACTGCTGGTCTTGGTCTCGGACCTATTTTTCTTGGTCTTGATCTTGGTCTCGGGGTGTCTGGTCTTGGTCTTGGTCTCGGATGGCCTGGTCTTGACTACAACACTGCAGGTTACTATGGGCTCTGGATTAAAAAAAAAAACACTGATGCATATTGCATGGGTAAGGCACACACAAAAAAAATCCCCCACTATTTGAGTTTGGTGTATGTGGTCCATATCCCGGACCACATACATAGTAGGTGGTGTGCTCTAGCTGAAAACAACCACTCATTACTTTGTACACAAAAGTTTAGAGTTGGCCCCATGCAATACAGGCGCACATCCAATATTGGAGACTCTCTCCAATTTCAGAGAGACTCTGCAATATCAGAGCCTTTCTCTGCTCTCTCCAATTTTGGAGATAGTCTCCAATTTGGAGACTTTTTTTGTTTATTTACCTTGGGGCAGTCGGGATTAAGTTATCGCAACTTACATGTAGGAATATTCAGAATCCTCGAGGGATTTTACTCCAGATGACCGTCTACTTTTAAAGGTATTGGCTAATATTTACCACAGTTAAAAAATCTGAGTTACAAGATTCCCCATGCTACCATTGTCTTTGATAAGGTCAAAAAATGAAGCCCTGAAAAAATTGTATTTCAAAATGATTATTTAGTGCTTTAAAAAAGTGAAAATCGTAAGTTGATCGGATTTACCTGCCCATTTTCTCCCCTAGACTTACTGTGTGTACACCTAGGCTATTTAAACTCGCCCAGAGTTTTAATTGTTTATTCATGCATAACTTGCAATGGCAGTTTAACTTTCCAAACTTTTTTATTCTAGGGTGTTTATTTGTCCATATGAACACTACTATGTAGTTCAGATATCAAAATTTGACAATTTTTTAAAGTGAAGGTCCACAATGTTAGCCTATCACTTTAAAATTCACCGTCTTCTTGCCAAGTAATGATCGATTGTTTACATTTTAAAGCAATTATCGATAGCAAAGTTGCTGATATCGATACCAGTATATTTTATGACTTGTCATTATTATTGTTATTAATTATTAATAAATTTCTAATAGACCAAATATTAATGAGACGGATGCCGCGGGTAGGTCGGAGTACTATAAAAAAGCCATTATTTCTGCATAGCACTTAGCAGGGCTGCCAACTCACGCAATGAATGCGAGTCTCGCGCATTTTGGCCCTTTCTCACGCCAATATTTTGTTTGATTTTTCATGCATTTCTATGTGATCTCACGCAATTGGACTCACGCTAGATCTACATGCATTTCATTCACTGACTGAGTCTGAGATTGGCAGCTTCACGCTTTCGGCGCTTGTTTACTTTCGCACCACATACCTGAAATCAAATTCAAGCTCTAACACGACACTTCTCACACCATACACTCATCATTTAACCTGTGTTAGTGTCTGTCATGTCCTGTTTTGTCACCCTTTTTTCTCTATTTTTCGGAAAATTCCATCCGAAATCTTCATAATTCTCTTCGTTGTCCGCACCACACTGCTTACCACTCGAGCTCGCCGTGGCGATACCGCGCGAGCGCTGTCTACCATTACCAATGTGATCCATCAAAATGTAAATTGTAGTACGGTGGCTGTGAAAAGACATCTTTTCCCCAATTTCGTTTTCAAAATAGCTTTTTCAGGTTAGATCTACAAGTAGTTCCC